>JAKTQX010000052.1:0-44793 GCA_030559035.1 Ogataea wickerhamii
AGTCCGAACTCCTGGCCTTCATATTTGATCATCTGACACTCCTCCGGGAATGGCCTTTGGTGGTATCGCTGGGTGAATCCTACATAAGTTTTTACGCCATGATTTGTCACGACGGACAGTGATTTGCGCAGCCTACGTTGCGCTAGTACTGTATACTCAAGTGTCCCGCACCAGCGCATGCCGCCGAAAAACCGCTCATAGTCTGGCTTGTCACAGCCCTTCTCTGGCAATAGGTTATCTTTTATTTTCTCATGCATACACATGTCACACTACTTTTACAATCCCGTACACGACATAAGTAGCCCCACCCAAATAAACGTTTGTCTTAGTTTAGCATCACGGGAATGTCCGACTGAGACAAAAAACCAATATCTCTACTCTAATATGCTCGAGATGAATTTACAGATTCTGTTGTTCCCTGAAAAAGTGTAATGAACCAAGACGATGGCTGTGATTGCCCCTTATCTTATCGTAAAAATGTTCCTTCCGAATCCAGATTTTTTTTTTTTTTTTTAACCCCGAGATTTTGCTGCACGAATTAACATTCTACAATTATTCAATAATATACTTATAATACTACTAAACTTATCTCCCTCAAAGTAAAAGAGCTCCTAGTAGTCAATGAACTCATGCTCAATCAGAATACTTTTGATAAGAGTGTCGGCCTTGTCCGCCATCTCCGTGAATGACTTCTTCGCACCGTTGAATCTCTCCACAGCAATCGGATTCGCCCGGAACGCCTTGTAGAACCCATCCTTGTCATTCAAAAATGAAAGCTTTGGCCCAGCCTCCTCCGGAGTGTACTTCTGCTTTAACGCAGGATATGGGTACCCCTTTGGAAGCTCCGTGTGCAGCGCCTTGTGCAACGAGATCACAGGCAGTGTCATCTCGTCAACTCCAATTAGGCCCACAATCGAAGGAATCCCAATCTGCGCAGCAACACAGTTGATCGTCTTCACATCGTAAGCACGGTAATACTTGTGGACGCTCAGAGCCACATCATACCCAAAGTTCAGACTCATCTTCTTTTCCTTGATGTATGAGCTTGGATCCCCGTTGATAGACCCATCGTCCACGTACGGCGAAATCGCCTTGCACCCCGCCTCCGCCGCTAGCACAGCCTGCTCCAACGACAAGATCATCGTACCCAAGCTCTGGATTTTCTCCTCCTTCAGCTTCTTGGCCGCATGCATTGCCTCCCAGGTTGTCGCAAGCTTAATAATCACCCGTGATCTGTCCACCCCAATGTCTTCAAACGCACCAATGATTCTCTTCGCGTACGCGTACGTGGCCTCTGTATCGTAGCACAGCGCAGGAATCACCTGGGTCAGCACGCATCCCTTCAGACCCTTCAACTGGTTACGGCCCATAACCGCAATCGAGTAAAACACAATATTCTCAACATACTCCCCGTACGCCTCGTCCGCCGACGTCTTAGGAATCGTCTTGAACTGCTTGTTCACCAGCGCAATCGCCTCCAAAACGTTCTCCGGGTGGATCAGCCAGTTGTTGTAGCAAATTCCCTGGTTTGACGTGGCATTCAAAAACTGGATCCCATACTTGGTCATGAAATAGTTCTTGTCCTCCTCGGCCATGGTGTCCAGAGACACATTGGTGTATTTGGTGATTGCTTCGTAAATTGTAACCATTTTGAAAGTGTGAAAGGTTTTTTGGTGGTGCCAATTGAATTACGAACGAGAGTGTTTCGTTTGGGCTCGCAGAGGGATTTTATACCTCTGACCCCGCCTTTGGTGGATGTCAGATCTCTCTGAGTAATTTATGGGGTCCCCCACCCAAATCTAAAATTAACTAAAAGGGAGGTGGGGGAGTCACCCCCCGCGCGGCGGGGGAGAATTTCTAGATTAGCTGAAACGTCACTCTGGGGTGTCGCGGAAGCCAGGTCTGCGGCGGGTGGCCTAGGGAGAGGGGCATACGGGGGGTGGGGGACAGCCACACCGCGAAACAGCGCTCATGCTCATTTCTAGTTGAAGCAGTGAATCCGTACCAAACGCTCTAGTTGGAGTTTCTATATTGCGCTCGTGCTTCAGCATGGAACTCTCCAACAGAGTTGCGGAGATGAAAGTATCAGAAAGAGATCGTTAAATCGTGCTGACCACAGAGGGTGGCATAGGGAGGTGGCCTACGGAGGGTGGGGGACGATTAGAGCAAAGATTTTTTAACCAATATAAAACGCCTATTCAGTCTCCTCAACGTGCTCGACAGTATGCTTCTCGCCTCCAGAAACCTTTTTCGAGTAATCCTGGCCCAACTCGACTCTCTCGTTCTCTTCCTCGATGTATCTCTGAGGTCTCTTGGTCGTGGTCATCTCCTTGTTTTTGTGGACAAGGAGCCCGCCGTACTGCTGGAACATGAAATCCACGTCCTCAAGAGTTTTTCTTGCGGTTTCAGGGTAGAAAAAGTACACAATAGGGTAGAACAGGGCGACAATGACTGCAAAGAGTAAGTAAAAGCCCCAGCCCAGATTGTTGATCGCAGCATCCGTATACTGTGTCACAATGAAGGCGCCCATCCAGTTGGATGCAGTGGATGCGGCTTGTCCACGGCTTCTCCAGCTCAACGAATTAATCTCTGCGGCATAGATCCATGGCACCTTCGAGTACGTGATCCCGAAGAACCAGTAATAGGCAAAGAAGCTAAACACCGTCAAGCATCCCATTTGATACTGCAATCTTGTTTCTGCAATCTTGACAGCAACAGCGGCAATGATGTAGCACATGCTGCAGGTGATAGCACCAAACAGCATCAGCTTTCTTCTTCCGTAGGAATCAATGATAAACATGCACACAACGGCAGATGCCAGGTAGCATATACCGACACAGGCACTCAGAAGCTTGGACATGGCATCGTCATATCCCAGTTGAGTGCTGAGGATGGTTGGCATATAGTATCCCAAAGCATTGACTCCCGAGAACTGTTGCATCAGCTGGCCTCCGCAGCCCAGTATAACTCTTCTGAAGTCTTTGTTTTCGTCCCTGGATAAGAAAAAGTTCTTCCAGGAAACATGAGATTTCTGCTCCTCTTCGATGAGGGCCATGATGTTATAATACTCCTTTTTAACTGCCTCGTCTTCTATGGTTGCGTTTTTACCTTCCAACTGAGCCAGGACCTGTCGTCCCTCGTCGTATCTCCCCTGTTTCATCAGCCACCGAGGAGATTCCGGAAGCATAATCAGACATGGGATCGTGAAGAAGGGAAATAGCAGCTGGATTGCCAGAGGAAGTCTCCATTCAAGAGGCCCGTGGGTGAAGTAGAACCCATAATTCATCCAGAGAGAAACAGTGTAAAACAAGGTGTTGAGGAGAGGTGGAATGACCATCATCTTTCCCCTGTTTGCTGCTTTTGAGCATTCGGCTTGGTAAACAGGAGACACAGAAGACGTTATGCCCATCCCCATTCCGTTGATCACACGGCCGATAATGAACTGTGGGAAATGGAACGACGAGATCTGAAGAACGGCACCCACCACGTTGAACACAATACCTATGAAGGTAACAGGGATCCGGCCAAGTCTTTCACCTACAGTGAACGTGGCAACTGCGCCTGCAAAAGCTCCAAGGGAGAAGCAACTCGCAGTTATACCCGAGATATCAGGGTCCTTAACCCTTGGAAAGTGCTTCAAAAAGTCACCGGAGATCAATACTCCAGATATAACACCCTGATCGTATCCAAACCAGGACATTGTGACACCGTTGAGCAGTGCCAACAGAACAACGAGGTTTCTGCCCGAGACAGTGGTTCTTCTTCCAAACGCCATTGTGTGTGTGTGTGTACGCGTGTGTTTGTCAGTGGACCTGGATACCAATCAAGGAGCGAGGGAGTGTGGGAGAAGGGGAGCACCTCTTTTATAGCTCTAGCTAGCGCAAGGTGACGTCACACGGAATTCCGTGTACAAGATATGGTCCCGGGTTTATAAAATGTATGCCGTGCAATTACATGCGAAACTCGAGGTTGACAGGTTAGGGGCTTCTGGGGCTCTGTTTGTGGAAATATGTTGATTCAGGGTGGGGGGTCCAGTCCATCACGAAGTTAATCTGTGGGGATGGTGTGGGGAAGGTGTGGGGAATGATTGTTAGATTGGGGGAGGGGCGCTTGGGAGGGGCGCTTGGGAGGGGGTGCTCGGAGGGGGTGCTCGGAGGCTGCGCTCGGAGGCTGTGCTTGTGAGGCTGTGCTGATTGTGAGGACCCCGCAGGGAGAAGTGTTTCTCCCCCACCACATAGATTTTCATACCTGCCTCTAGAATTCCTCACGGAGCTGGGTCAGCAGCTCGCCAAAGTTTTCGCCGTGGAAAAGACCATTCCAAATTTGAGGCAATTTTTCAAAATCAGGTCCTGAGGCCTGAACAATTGTCGCAGCATGCTCGGTAGGGATCTTGCCTTCTTCAATGAACGTTGCTAGCTGAGCACGAGCGGACGGGAGCTTGTCCACATAGTCACTCACCAGCAAGCCCTGTATAGTGAGACGCTTCATAATAGCACTGCCATACGCGTTGAAAGCTATTGATCCACCATTGTACCCGGAAATAGACCCACAGGCCAGAATAGTTCCACGAACCCTGACCATTTTGGCTGCACCAAAGTCCAGGATTTTACCGCCTACATTGTCAATAAAGTAGTCGACGGTGTTCATCCCTCCAGCAGCCTCAATTAGCTTCTCCTCACAATCAGCACTCTTGTAGTCTACCCCCACGACTCTGTCTCCGAAAGACTTTACAAACGCACCCTCTTCAGGTCTTCCAGCAACAGCAATCACTTTTTTGGCCTTGAAAATGTTCAGAGCAAGTTGGACACATACACTTCCGACTGCTCCAGCTGCACCGGTAATCAAGAATACTTTGTTGCAGTCTTCTTCTTCAACTTAGCACACTCGAAAAAGATAACCCATGCCGTAAGACCGGTTGCACCTGTGATGCTAAGATCCCACCATAGATGGTCCACATGATCTACTGAAGAAATAAGGAGGGTCGGTGTACTTGTCACAACAGCATGAGACGTCCAGCCAAAGTAGCCCACCAGGCGACTGCCAACCGAGTGGTTGGTGTTTCTAGAAGCAATAACTTTTCCCAGTGCTCTGCAGGGAATGGTGTCCCCAACAGAGATTCGCGAAAGTACACCTTATCGAGAGGTGCAATCCAGAATTTCTGGGCAGCATCGTTGGACAGATAGATGATCTCAACCACAAACTCTCCGTCTTTCAGTGTCTCGAGGTCGATCTCAAACTTTTCTACTTAGCTGGTGTCTCCTACAATTTCGAGGATCGAACTCTCCATAAACACATGTATACAGTATCACTTCATCATGTTTTCGGGGCCTCTTTCTCTCAGCCAGGGGAACTCACAGCCATTGTTGGACTCTTTGCTAGAGATATCCACTCCTTGCTTGCTCCATGCAATTGCAGCAATCTCGATCGGTCGCCAGTCGCGCAAAAATGCATCTCTATCGAACACGCCTAAAGACCACTTCTCAGAGGCTATGAGACTGCTTGAGTGTCAAACAAAAGATAGCGATGAGACTCTAGCATGCGTTCTCTCTCTCAGTATGTACAATTGCTGCGAAGCCGTTAACGAGAATGAGCGTGGAGAATGTCTTTTCTCGCTAACACGAGAAATCTTCCAGCGTAGGGGTGGATTGACGGCATCCAGAGTTCTCGTCGCGGCCTGGCCCTTGTGTATCCTTTCCAGGCTACAAACTTCATTGCGTTTGTGATCCAGTGCTGTGAGGGTGAGATGACGGTGTTTCCCGATTTATATCAAGGGTTCCCCCACCTTTGAGAATGTACCCCGCTGGGAAAGTTATTGATGGTAATGGGAGGCTTATTGAAACATGTATCGAGAGTATTACTCCATAAGACTGGAAGTATTATGGATTTACAGTGCTGGCATCCGCATTCTGTTGGGGAAGATGAGTTTCCAGGAGAAGTTCATGTATGCTTGTCCTATCAGTGGACCGCATTTCTTTACTGCGATACATGGAAGGGAGACAAGAGCCTAGCTTTGAGGAATATATTGCTCTCGGTATCCAGTGTGCCTCAAGGTTCTGTTCTGGAGTCTACTATTTTGTGGCCTTTACTAGTTGCAGGCTCTTATGCAACTGATCAGGAGACAAAAACGTATGTTGCTAATCGGTTCAAAAGTCTTCTTTGGAACGTTGGTTTCCAGAATATTTACATGGCCCTTGATGCGGTCCAGCAGGAATGGACTGCCAAGGCAGGTATATAGTTTCACAGAAGCTTTGTCTTCATTGGAAAAGCGGCGGAGCTCCATATTCTGCAACGCTTGCCATAAATGTACATTGGTACTGTGGAAAGGATGATTCCAAATTTCAAGAGCGCAGAGTATCCGCAGAGCACAGCATATCCATGGCTGCTCCAAGGGGAGACTGACCAAGTCAAGGCAAACGCAACAATGTTTCTTATCGCAGTTATGGCAGCATATGCCTGAAGTGAGACCAGCTTGTAGGCCTCCAGGCAGCAACAATGTTTCTTATCGCAGTTATGGCAGCATATGCCTGAAGTGAGACCAGCTTGTAGGCCTCCAGGCAGCAACAATGTTTCTTATCGCAGTTATGGCAGCATATGCCTGAAGTGAGACCAGCTTGTAGGCCTCCAGGCAGCAACAATGTTTCTTATCGCAGTTATGGCAGCATATGCCTGAAGTGAGACCAGCTTGTAGGCCTCCAGGCAGCAACAATGTTTCTTATCGCAGTTATGGCAGCATATGCCTGAAGTGAGACCAGCTTGTAGGCCTCCAGGCAGTAACTAATAACGACTTCGGCCAACATTGCATATCCCAATGTGATAACAGCATTACCGACCTGAACTCCAATCCAGTGGGTCTCGTAGTATCCGCTCAAACCATAGATCAGCAACCCTCCCGGGAAAAGAATAAGAGCAGGAGTCATAGCCAGCAGTCTGAACTCACATTCCTAGATCCCTTTGTTCTTCAAAGCCATTTTCATTGCCACTTTATCGCAACTGTAACCCGAAATGGGTACTGCAATAAGAGCAGCAACGACCTGGGCCATGCAGCTATCACGGACCCTGGAACTTTTCCAGAAATATGGAGCAGACTCAGTGATAGAGGCCAGAGTGTTATTGAATAGGAACGCCATTGACACACCGACTCCCGCTGTTATTCCTCCCCATATATTAATAGGAAGACGCATCAAAGATATGATTTCCAACAAGAAGCTCCAAAAACCGCCATATCTTTTTTTCAGGATCAGACAGCTTGATGAGGGTCTTCCATAGACTGGTTTCAGAGACCTTTTCAATCACAATCTGGTTTTTCTCCGAATTTTCGTTTGCAAGCTCAATTTCCATGGCCTCAAACTCGTTAAGAGACCCGCTCAGTTCCTAGTTACAGTCTCTATCGTATTTTGTTTCATCTAAAGTAAAGAACATCTGAATCAAAAGAGCCCCGAAAATATTAGTCATGATCCATCCTTGCCACCGCCATGTGAGTGAGGGGTTATCTACCAGATGACCTACCTACATCGGGCCAAAACAACCTCCGGTAACTATGGAGCAAAGAATGTAGTCAGCACATGTTCCGCAAAATCTTCTGCAAAATCACTGAACTCTGGAGCCGACAAGACCGTTGACTACACGAAAGGTGGTGTTAGTGAGCTGAACAAGATTTTAGAGGTTGTTAGAGAACATGGACAGTTCGACCTGATTCTCGATACGTGCAGAGACGTTTCACTGTTTAGTCATTTGAAAAATATCTCAAAGAATAGCACCGAGGGCGGGAAGTTTGTTCAAGTCCAAGGGTCTTTGACGCTCGATTACAAACACCCAGGTTATTTGTCGCTTATTCCTCCCTTGTCTTTTTTGAAGCAGCTGATCAGCTCCAAACTTGGCTTTTCTGGGTTGGATGTAGTATCCGTCTCTGTTACCGACGGGAACAAATGGGATACGGCAGTAGCTGAGATGTGGAAGGAGGAAAAACTGAGAATCCCGATTGACTCTGTTTACAAATTTGAAACTCAGTGCCTTCAGGCTGCTGACAAAGTGAGAAATGGAGTTTCAAAGGGGAAAGTTGTTGTTGAATTTGATTGATTACGTAGTGATAAAAAATACTCAAAAGAATTGCAGGGGGTTGTTTTTCAAATACGATATCTGAATTCAGGGTTCTCACCATCTGTGAGATCTGCAAACTCCATGTTCTCCACGACTTTATAAGCATCGCCCAGTGCCGCCTTCGCCTTATCACGGCGTCTGTTTTCGTTAACATTCAGTAAAGTCAGGATAATCATTAGAAGAACTGCTGCGGCATAGCAGCCAACAAGCGTTGCCTTGGCCTTCGGGTAGTCTGGAGCGTCGGATGATTTGAACGTTTGCGGTCCTATGATGTTTCCTGCAGCGTATCCAACCAGGGATATTGCGTTAGCTACCATCTTTTTTGTGTGACCGGCGGTGTTGGAAGTGACACAAGAAGTGACAACCACAATTCCAACTGGGGAGACACCCATAATGTAGTATCCAGCCAACTCCACTTTGTTGTTGTCAGGGAAAGCCAACATACAGGCAGCGATGAGAGTCAGAGTCAGATAACTGATTCCGAGAACCATCCTCTTCTTCACGAAAATCGACAGATATCTAAGAGCAACCAGTCCAACGAGCTCTACCGCTCCGACAGGAGCCTTCATTAAAAGTGCCTTGATTGTAGAGTAACCGAAAGACTTCAAGAGAATTGTACCGAACCCACTCACACCACCGTTTGGAATAGCAACCAATATAGCGATAGAAAAATATATCCAGGTTCTAGGGTCGGTGATACACTCGATAGCTTGGTAGCGTTTGAACACTCTGTTACCAAAACCCTGGTTGTTCCCTCTGATCCTTTCGACGACCTTTAGCTTTTCATCGTGAGTCAACCATTTGGCTGTTGCCGGCGTGTTTGGCATCACTGCCAAAATGATCAGACCCTCAATAATTGTTGCTACACCGATAATGACAAACAGGACTTTATAGCTCTTCATTGTATACTCTCCTTGATGTTTGTAAAGCGAATTAGCAATGGCTGAAAGTATAACTGTTCCAAGACCGTTGAAACCGTAGAAAATGGCAGTGCGACCAAAATGCTCAGAGTACCGGTAGTACTGAGAGAGAACAAGGACAAAAACTGGCGTCACAAATGCCTCCAGTACTCCCAGCATTGTACGAAGTAGAACAAAGGTCGCATAAGTCGTGGTTGCGGCATGCAAACATTGAATCATTCCCCATATGACCACACAGGTGGCGACTGTTTTCATTGCTGGCAATTTCTGTAGAAGGATAGCAGAGAAGGGACATCCAAATAAATAGCCCAAGTAGAAGCAAGAATTAGTCCACGAGTACATTTCTCCCACCATATTGTAATCCTTTCTGATATTCATAATGGCTGCGTAACCAATAGAAGTTTTGTCCATGAACTGGATCATGTAAAGCATACAAAACACAGGAAGAATTATGAGATCCAACTTTAGCAACAGTCTAGCATCCTCTTTCTTTGTCAGAGTGTGTTCTGTCTGTTCCAAGGCCAGATCCATGGCATCGTCAACTTTGTCCGAGATATGAATCGGTTTCCCATTTGGTGATACTACTGCTTCCAGCTTGGATTCGAAGGACCCTACGGTCACATGGACTCCCTCTGTTTTCGATGCTTCCGACATATTAAAGATGATAGCCTAAGTGATTGCCTGAGCATTTGCTCCAGGATAGACAACTAGATGAGGGGCTTTCCTGTCCTTTTTATTTCCCCAAGATAGGAGATAAATTCGCTATCTGATGCACCTAGTGCCAAAAAAAACGGAGAATCTTTCAAATGCTCGGGTGAGAAATCTCGACCGCAACTTACATATAAGCTGATGAAAAGACAGACAAACTGGAAATCGGAGAGATAGGGTATCGGGAACAGGAAACAGGGCACGAGCAGAACAAAAATGGGTCAACCAGTTTCTACAGAAAACACCACTCCCTACGAGGTCACGATTTCCGGACAGGGGACGTTGAAAGGCTATGTCTTTTCTTCCACTAGAACTGGGAACAAATCATCGGTGAGATTCACCAAAGTCCCATATGCACTCCCCTTTTACTCCAAAAACCGGTTCAAGTTACCGCAGCCGCTACCATCAGACTACGACTATACGGGGGACTACAAAGAATTTGGGCTGAAGTGTCCTCAGCCAGCCGTTGCTCACCCTCAGTTCAGATACTCCAAATCTCCAAGTGAGGAAGATATTGCGTACTCTAATATCTGGGTGCCAGTTTCAAACGAGCACAAGCCGAAAGATGGTTGGCCAGTGCTCATATACATACATGGGGGGTTTCTGCAGTACTCCACCCCAAACAACGTGACTTTCAATACCAATGAACTCTTCGACGATGCGGAGTTCTCTAAAAAGTTCATTCTAGTATGCCCCGGGTATCGGTTAAACATGTTTGGCTTCTTATCAGGTAAAGAACTTCTTGAGGAAGACCCATTAAGTTCCAACCACGGCTTCTGGGACCAGAGAATGGCTATTGAATGGACTCACAAGTATATCAAGTATTTTGGAGGCAACCCAGAAAAGATCTCTGTTGGTGGGGTTTCGGCCGGGGCTTATTCTGCCTTCTTTCAGCTGTGCTATGAGTTATACCACCCAGAGGTTCCGCAAATCATCAAGCAAGTCGTTTTCTTCTCTAACCTAGTTTTTGTTCAGCCAAAGACTATCGAGGAGACCCAGGACCAGTTTGATGAGATCATAGAAAAAATAGGTCTCGGAAGAGACGCCTCTTCCTCCGAGAAGCTGGCGGCTCTGAGAAAGCTGGATCCCGGGTTCATCGAGGATTTCTTGCCCACCTTGAAGATGCATACCTTCAGGGCAGTCACTGATGGTGGCTTTATTTCTTTCGACATGATCAAGGATATTGAGTCTGGGAAGCACGCAAAAATGCTCACTGCAAAAGGAGTCAGGATCATCTGTGGAGAAGTTGACAACGAGCCAGTTAAATACTCTTTACTTAACACTCCACAAACACTTGATGAGCTGCCTATTCAGATTGAAAATTACTATCCTCGTGTGGTTGTTCAGCCGCTAATGGAGTTGTACAAAGCGTATTCACTAGATGAGAAGGATGAGAATTTCAAAGAGGACCTAAGAAAGATGTACGGTAATATCGTTGCCGATGGGCAGGTATACGCTTCCTCGAGGGGCTATCTTAATAAACTGGTTGAGAACGGGTTTCCTGCAGAAAATATTTTGCGTTATAGGGTGAGTTTCAGAGCCGAGTGGCTCAAAAAGCACATTGCTCCGGACCTGAAAGTTCCTCACGGCTGTGATATAACAGCATGGTTCTACAATATCAGAGAGGGCTACACCGAAGAGGAAAGAAAACACATCAACAACTGGTTGAAACCGTATCTCTCATTTTTGAATTTTGAGCCTGTCGACGGGTGGGAAAACTCTGATGTGAGCAAGTTCAGACTGTTTGACACGGACGGTTCCCAAAAATATGTGGATGATCCTGATTGGGAATGGGGTGTTAAGGTCGCCAATGTAGTATACCGCTCTCAACTCAATATATAGAATTTTTGAATCTCTTTACCTCGTCAAATCGCGGTTGTATTGCAGTCGGCCAAAGTGATCTGATCTGGCTCATCACAGCAATGCACTCCTCTACCAGCACTTTTCTCAGGTCTTCATTGATGTAATCAATCCGTTCATGTCTTGTATAATCGATGGACAAATCCTTAAAGCTCATCGTTAAATCAGGGAATTCCTTCAAATGTGTAAGCACTATACTCATGGCTTGGAAGGGGTATGAGTTTCGGATAAACCATAGACACTGCAGCTGACAACGAACACCTAGGAGCACTTTCATGATCGACTCATTAATCAGAAGCAGCGATTGCAGCACAAGATTGGTAGTGAGAGTATGCTCGCCTGTCAATGAGTCCCTTAGAATATTCATTAGCAAGGCTGATTTGGCGAGTCCCAGTCTACCATCAGTCACGAGCCATGCCAGATAATTGGGGTCCGTGTTCCTCGTGCTCAAGATCTCCTGGTTCAGCGATTCTACTGCATCTCGTGAGCTCAGGTACCTCTCATAAACCCTGTGAACGTCTTTCGAAGTAGACACATTGATCTTATTGAGTTCCGACGTGACCTCAGACCAAACCAGACCATTGTATAGTCGACTGAGCAGAAAGAGCCTACTCAAGTCAGGGGAACGAGGGGGGAAATTGTTGACATTCTCGCAAAAGTCTTTGTGTAAGTTGGGAGGCAGTCCATTGTAGTAAGATGATAAAGAATCCATATAAGAGATGAAGCTGTAAAGCAAATATCTTAGTGAATTTCCCTCTTTGTTCATTGACAGACTTCTATGCAGACCTACGGACTGGCAAGACTTCGTTAAAGCTGCCACTTCACTCACCTGACCGTAGCAGTTGATTGAACCCAGATAGTACATGAGAGTTAATGCACAAAGACTCGAAATCGAAGGTGATATAGAAAAATTACTCCGAGACTTTACATTTTGAATGCACAAGAAGCAATGCTGCTTGATCATTTCATAGTCGGCCTGTGACTCCGAGTCAGGCTCTCCATAGAAAATGTTGGACAACTGAAGAGATATGCAGCTGCAGAACAGCACTGAGCATATTTCCATAAAAGAGTCCGGAGTACTATGCTTTGTTCTGTCCCAGAACGTTTCGTACTTCAAAAAGAACTCATCCTTGTCTATAACTGGCACGTATGGATGAACAGATTCAAAGAAATGAGCTACCAAGCTATCAGCAGTCTCCTTCTCGGGAAGCTTTGCCTTGAGGGCACTCATTGAAGTCGGTTTCACAAGCTTATTGAAGTCAAACATGACTTGCTCGTCATGATCGTTATGTACAGAGCCCATAATGGTAGAGACATTGGTTGCATTGTTCAAGAACGGGAAATAGTCGACAGGAAAGTACTTTGAGTATTCACCTGTGGAATTGAATATCAGTTTGAAGTTCATTTTCTCCGATTCTCTGGGACATGGGACCACCTCTGTGCTGAGCAGGAACCTCTTGGGCTTCTGAAGTACCTGTGATGTTCTTTTTGCATTGTGTCGTTGCTCTATTTCAGCCTCTGTGAAGTAATCACATTGCTGCCCAGTCTGTTCGCACCTTTTGCAGGCATTCCTGCCTCTGATACATTTCCTCTTTTTATCATAACATCTCTTACAGGAGAGTATTGCTCGTTTACGCGTAATCATGACCGAGATGTAGTGGTCCCATTTGCAACTTGTATGTATGTCGTCCCATAAAAAGCGGCCCAAATAATGTAACTTTTTCTTGGCCGCAAAATCACATATATATAAAAGCGCTACTAATTCTCTCATTTGAGACTTTTAATTTACCTCTCTTCGGGGAACAAACAAATCATGAGTGATACATATGTTGTACTTGGATCAGGGATTGTGGGACTCTACACCACCTACTGTTTGGTTTTTGAGGCTAATGTGGATCCGAAACAGATAACCATTGTCGCACAGTTCTTGCCTGGTGACCAGTCAATCAATTACACCTCGCCGTGGGCCGGAGGTAATTTCTCGTGCATCAGTCCCTCTGATAGTGCCAGCTTGGAGAATGATAGATATACCTACACTCACCTGCTTGAGATTCAAAAAAGACTTGGCGGGCCTGGATGTGGCCTGGATATGAGACCGAGTATAGACTATTTCCAATCACCACCAGCGCCAGGTAAAATGAGCTCGCTGAAGGAGTATGTGAAGGACTTTGAGTTTCTGCCAAAGAGCAAGCTACCGGCGGGGGCAAACTTTGGAATTACATACACAAGTTGGAATTTCAACTGTCCTTTCTTCCTGCGTAACATGTCCAATTTACTAGGAAGTCTAGGGGTTTCGGTAAACAGAAAAAGGCTGGATCATATCGCTCAGGCTGGATCAATCAACACAAAGGTCATTTTTAACTGTACTGGTATCGGGGCCAAGAGTTTAGGAGGCGTAATGGACGAGAAGGTATATCCAACCAGAGGTGCAGTTGTGGTTGTAAGAGCACCTCACGTGCAGACCAACATGTGCTTTTGGGACTCTTCCACTGCGACGTACATTATTCCAAGACCTGATTCTGGCGGTGAGTTAGTTCTAGGTGGCTACATGCAGAAGGGAATCTCTACCGGAGATACATTCAAATACGAGATGGATGATATTTTAGCAAGAACAACCAAGCTGTTGCCAGCTATCCTACAACGCCCTCTTGAAGTTGTCAGATTTGTTGCGGGATTGAGACCTTCAAGGCAGGGAGGCACAAGAATTGAACTTGAACGAATTGAAGACGGTAAAATAGTGGTACACAATTATGGCGCAGGTGGGTATGGATATCAATCTGGGCTGGGTATGAGTTCCAAGGCAGTGAGATTGATGATAAAGGAGCTGAGAAATGGCTCCACTTCGTTGTGAAGCTAAGCTAATCCTGTAACTTAATATTTTTTTCTGCGGGTATAAGAATCTCTTTTTTTATACCCGCACATAATGCCGCTCTTTCAGTAAGCCATATAAAGAACCGTTTAAACCCTCAAAACCCATCACAACATAATACATTTTGTTTTCTTTTGTTAATCATTTGATCATGGAAAAGTTAGAATGGAAGGATATTGGCCAAGAGGGAACACCCCTTTTGGCACCAGCGTACAAAAGTAATGGACACGTCTTTACTTCTGGGTTCGTGGGATCTGGAGCGGATGGAGAGATCCCCGAAAGCTTGATCGAACAGACTCATAACGCATTCAAAAATATCATTTCTGTCTTGAGCGCAACTGGCTCGTCGGCGGATAGAGTTCTGAAGGTACTTCTATTTATTGGAGATAGATCTTACGCAGAGACAGTGAACAGCATATACAAAGAGTTTTTTCCTAGCCAGCCAAGCCGGTCATGTGTTATCGTTGCATTCCCTAACCCAAAGGTGAAGGTTGAGATAGAGTGTGTTGCTCAGTACGAAGTATTACGTGCCAAGGTGTGAGGGGTCTGGGAATCTGAAGTTCCTGATATCCGAGAAGTCTATATAATCTACACGTTGCCCTGAGGACCAATTTGAACGCGATAGATTTCATTAGAGACCTTGGCACCCCAATCCCAATCAGGATCCTCAACGTAGTCAACAGTGCCATCTCTTTTGAATAGCCTTAATCTTTTCTCATCGTTATTCGGCCAATCTTTTATCTCTTTTTTGAAATTCAAAAATTCCAGATACGGTTTCAGCCAGGTGATTAGATGTTCTCTCTCCTCATCAGTGTAACCTTCTCTCAGATTATAGAACCAGATAGTTATATCAACACCATGAGGAACATTCATCTCTGGAGCAAGGTGTTCATCCAACCAATTAGCACGGTAGGCCACTCTGTAGCGGTAGATGTCTTCCTTTGCAAACCCATTCTGAACAATCTTGTCAATATACCCTCTGGACGGAGCATACACTTGACCGTCAGCAATGATACTACCGTAAACCTTTCTCAGAGTTTCCTTGAGATCCTCAGCTTCAGGGTCAATTGATGCAACTTTGTAAAGTTCCATTAATGTCGGAACAACTTTTTTCGGATAGAAATTTTGAACCTGTACAGGCAAGTCATCGACGGTTTCAGGTGTATTGAGCAGGGAGTACTTGAGTAATTCGTTATCCACTTCTCCCACAAGTATACGAATTCCCTTCTGTGTTAGTAGCTTCGAGTGCTTTCCTGATTCGATATCTTGCAGTAAATTAAAGGGAACAAAATGACCATCTGTCACAGCTCTGAAAGTGTGCAGAGTCAGTGATGGAATGAAATCTTCTATCTCACCCGCTTTCATATTTCTGAGTGCCGATAGTTTTTCCGCTGAAGAAGCATTGCTATCAATGTTCAACTTCTCCATTATCTCATCAAACTGCTCTTGTGTTTCCTCTATGGTCTTGGGTTGGATAAAGAGTAAGTTCGAGAAATACAGAACTTGCTTGATGATTTGCGGAACCTCTGGGTGATATAACTCATAGCACAGCTGAAAGAAGGCAGAATAAGCCCCGGCCGAAACCCCACCAACAGAGATCTTTTCTGGGTTGCCTCCAAAATACTTGATATACTTGTGAGTCCATTCAATAGCCATTCTCTGGTCCCAGAAGCCGTGGTTGGAACTTAATGGGTCTTCCTCAAGAAGTTCTTTACCTGATAAGAAGCCAAACATGTTTAGTCTGTAACCTGGAACAATTAAGATGTATTTCTCCAAAAACTCATCATCATCCAGCATTTCATTTATGTTGAAACAAGCAATACTCGGAGTAGAATATTGTAAGTATCCTCCATGGAGGTAAACTAATACCGGCCAGCCATCTTTAGGTTTGTATTTATCAGACGATGGAACCCAGATGTTGGAGAACGTAATATTCTCATCACTAGGTGATTTGGAATATTTGAACACCGGATTTGCAACTGGGGGATGAGGAAATTTAAGACGAAGTTCTTTGTAGTCGCCATCAGTGTAATCATAATCATCAGGAATAGGTCTTGGCCGTTTAAATCGTTGATCTCCAGTCACAGGAAGTGCATAGGGGACTCCAGCAAATCTGTGAGAGGTTCTATTACCCGTTCTTGTAGAAATAAAAGTATATCCAGTCAGTGTTCCATGACCAGGAATTTCAAGTTGATGAGGGATCGTCCCTTCAGTAGAAACCGCTAAGCCCATAATGATTGTCTAGTTCTCTTAGTTAGAAAGACTGATTCTCTCTCTTCCGAAACCTTGAAGGACAAAGCTGTATATAGCTACCAGAGAGCTCTGGCAGGTGAATTTACACCAAAAGAGAATCGCTGAGTTGTGCGATCGAGAGATTTTGAATGGGCGATAAATATGTCTTGCATAGCTTGGCAAACTATTCTCGGGATAGCCGAAACGAGTACGTCAATAAGTATGTAATTTTGATATTGTGCACATTGAAGGCGCTGTTCTCCTAGTTTTCGGGGTTATGGGCTTGCAGTAGTTTCCAATGGATACAGAATAAGCCGTAGACCCTTTTTCTTACGGCTTCTAGTAGTTGTTGCTTATTAAATGCGTTTTGGGAGTTTGACTGATTGAGTTATCGTTGCCCGACGGACTACAGCTGTGCCCTTAAAAATTAAATTCGGTTAAACCGAGCGCACAACAGTGAAAATAACTAATGTCCTAATTTGGGTGTGCTCTAAAAGACTTCAAAGAATGCAGTTTTTCAGCCTTGATCCATAAGACTGACTCTATGTACTTTAAAGAGCTTGTTTTTCGTCCGAAAATCATAGTCACAGAAATTCTGGTAAGCTTCTCAGGCCTACAGTCGAGATGGCACCGGCCGTACTCAAGACGGCACCGGCCGCAGTTGAAGATGAATTATCCAATGCCATTGAAACTTACAAGGAAAGAAATCCAAAATCTTTTCTGCGCTATGAGAACTCATGTCATGACCTTCCAGGAGGGAATACCAGAACAGTTCTTTACAACGACCCTTTCCCTTTATTCATGGAAAAGGGTGAAGGCTCCATATTGACAGATCTGGATGGCCATGTCTATGTTGATTTTATCGGAGAAATGTCCGCTGGTCTTTATGGCCATTCTCACCCTGTTATCAGAAAGGCAATCATAGATGTTTTGGATAACGTAGGAATCTCGATGGGAGCAAATCTTGAAATCGAGCAGAAGTTGGCAAAGAAAATCAAGGACCGTTTTCCACGTGTGGAGAAAATCAGATTCTGTAACTCTGGAACAGAAGCAAACCTCAACCTACTGACTGCAGCTAGAACCTTCACCAAGAAAAGAAACATTATCGCATTCTACGGTGGTTATCATGGAGGGCAGATTTCCTTTGGTCACGGTAATACAAGTTTCAACGCGGACAGTGACTCGTTTATCTTGGGAGAATACAACAATGTAGAATCATTTAATCGTCTGATTGGATCCTCTGACAATATTGCTGCCGTGATTGTGGAGGGTATGCAAGGAGCGGGAGGGGCAGTTGAAGCTCATCCCGAGTTCATGAAGAATATAGAATCAAAATGTAAGCAGCACGGGATACTGTTTATTATGGATGAGGTTATGACTTCTAGGATGGGGTATGGTGGCCTCCAAGAATTCTTTGGTCTAAAGCCAGACCTTGTTTCCTTTGGTAAGTATATGGGTGGGGGACTCACATTTGGAGCTTTTGGTGGAAGATCGGATATCATGGCCTGCTTTGATCCTACTAATAAAGATGCGATACCACATTCAGGTACTTTCAACAACAACACATTATCGCTTCACACTGGTTACGCAGGTTTGACTAAGATATACACCAAGAACACTGCTGAACTACTAAATAAAAGGGGCACACAGCTCATCAATTCTTTGAAAGAAGCATGCAATGGAACAAAAATGTGTGTAACAGGTCATGGGTCTGTGTTTAACATCCACTTCTCGTCGAAAGGAAGATTCGATACCGCCCGAGACGCAACTTATGACATCCCGGATCTCAAAATGCTGTTCTGGATGGATTTATTGCGCGAAGGGTACTGGATAGCTAACAGAGGTATGGTGGCACTGAGCGTGGTTTTGACTGAAGAACAGATTTCAGCATTTGAACAGTGTATCAAAACATGGATCTATAACAGAAGAGACCTTTTAGAACTGTGAGAGTTTGCGTTTTGTCTGAACCGTTTGAATTAGTTGAGTTAAATATATACATACCAGCCCTAAATCAACATTCATCCCGAAAAGAGATTTAGTATCCCATGATTGTTTCCATATAATCACCTGGATCTCAGGGGGGCAGGAGATTGAAGAGCTGAAATTTTGATTGATATGTTATTATGTCTCTTTTGTTCTTTTGTTGCCTGATACTAAGAAGATCTATGTATTATGACCACACCACAGTATCGGACTCACGCTCAGCTTTTTCCCGCAAGCCATAACTTCTTATCCTTAAAGTTTATAAGAAAATTCATGACAAAATTAGATCGGCTCTACCCCTATAATATATTTGCTTTTTCTGATCGGAGGTAAACAATTTCCTCCACCAGGGGAATTATAATTCCAAGGATATAAATAATAGAAGGCAGTAGCTTCACTTGATAACGAGCATACCTAGTTGTTCGATCACTTTCTCCATTGCTATGACAATCAGAAGGTCGGGCTTTGTCTGTGGGAAATGTAGACAGCGTAAGGTCAAATGCTCAGGTGAATGGCCGACGTGCAATCATTGCTTAGCCAGAAATGAGCAGTGCTTCTACAATGTTCCCCCGTCTTGGGTGACAGTACTCCCCAGTATATTGGCGGACAAGGAAGCCCTTCACAATGTGGTCAACGTCTTCAATGAAATCTACGGGCGGAGTCTGTTCTTCTTTTTCGAGCAACATAAATTCATACAAGATTTAGAATCTGTGTATACGCCCCTCCTGCTGTCTATGATAACCATAGTTGCCAGATTTATTCCACAGCTATATGAGGATCATGAGGGAAACGTTGAGGCCAGTGAGTACTATGCTAAAATTACCAAGGGTCTTTTGACACAAGAGCCTACTTTAGCAAACATTCAAGCTTATTCGATACTTTCTGTCCATGAAATGGGTCACGGTCATGACCACAGCAGCTGGTTGTATCTTGGTACTGCTATAAGGATGTCCCAGATATTACGACTTCAATTATTGGATGCTCCTCCTTCTGTTCATAACTGGGGAGTTAAAGCTGATCAAATAATCACCGATAAAGAGGTTCAAAGGCGCACTTTTTGGTGTGTCTTCATGCTTGACAGGCTATTCAGTAATGGTAGGGACAGACCGTTTTCTATCCCTGTAGAAGGAATATTTACCTACCTGCCCTTTCCTGATAGTGAATTTCTCAAACCGACTCATAAACAGACTCCCAAGACTTGGAAATGCTATCTCAGAGACAAAAAGGCGACGACAATCTTGGGACAGACAATTCTGCTTGTTGAGTTGTTAGGGAGAACTCTGGCGTGGCAGGGGAAAGGAGGACGATATGTTGATCAAGGAGCTCCATGGGACCCACAGATGCCTCATTTTCAGTTGGATCATGAACTCACAGAATGGTATAGTAACCTTCCAAACAAGATGAAGTTTTCCTTCAAATGCATGTTGGCACATGAGCAATTATCTCAGGGGGCTCAATGGACTGTCATGTACCTATTTTATTTTCATTTGAGATGTTACCTTCATCGTGAGTACATTTCGTTTGCTCCTCCTGCGGGATATGATCCTGCTCTTGGCCCAATCGATGGGCCAGAAATTCTTCAACAAAATCCTGAATACTGGGTGTACTCTGCTACTTGCCTTGTTCAGTCAGCAAATAACATAACAATGCTATTTGACCGGGTGGTTTGGTACCATCGATATCCTTTTGCCAACCCACTGCTTGGTCTCTGTATACAGACTGCAGATTCGATACACGCAATTTATGCAACATTGACCCCTCCTCTTCAGGTTGGCAATCCCGAAGATGAGAAGTCGCTGCTCATCAAAGATTTAAGGTTGCTGATCAAATTTCAAGAGTACTGGCCACTTTCTGCCCATTGGATCAAAGTGGCAAGGAAATACTTTGCTGTTCTGAGCATGGCGCGCACAAAGAAGTTGCAACAGCATTATATTGATTCTTACAAAGATGCTGTCATGAATTATACCTCAGAGATGAGCGCCATTCCTGAGATTCTCTCCTATAGTAGTGAGCAAGACATTTTCACAGAGCTCTACAAATACTGGCCAAATCTCAGAGTTCCAGATAATGGTGATCTTTCAATTGACTTTTTTACCAGTTGACTGACAATTTATTGAAGCACGCATCTGAGCCTTGGTTCTGCTTCTCTAAAGGCACCAGAGTTGAATCTACAGGATTTTTAAGATATGCTTGAAACTTCTGCAAAATGGCCTTTAGAGTTATCACCATCGTAAAGTCTATCGAGATTGCTGATCTGAGTGAATTGGTTGCGCGAAAGATTCTTCCAAACTCTTTGTGGAAGAAGGGATCAAGGACTACTCCCTTTAAAGGTGAAAAGAAGGCACTGATCTATAAAGCGAGGGAGCAACTGCTCACACTTCAAAATAAGAAACCAATAATTCATTATCCGGTCACTCACAATTCGCTTTGAGCCCTGTGATCATTTTTTTATTGACTTAGTTAATAAGGAAACAAAAGTTTGTGGTAATTTTGTGTACTGGTGACAGATGATGTCGTTAAGCTCATGGCTGAGGCTGAAACGAATTGACCAAAAAGTGAGTAAAGTTTAAAATCTTACTTTGAAAATTAGATACATGTTTAGACTGATCCAAGGGAATACTTTCAAGTCTCTGAGAATTCTTCGATCGATGATATAAAGAATGTTTGGGTTATCGATACTCGATTGAAGAGAAGGAAAGAAGATTCAACGCATGAGCAAAAAGCTATTCAGCTCCGACAGTGATGCCAGCACATGAGAAGCCTACATTAGGAGAGACAGGCGCCTTGCATCCAAACGCATTAGCAGTCGATTCTTCGTAATACTTCGTCGTGTGAAACTCACGCAGTGCATAAAGCAGCCAAGAGATGCTGTCAAAACAAATTTGGGGAAGAACCCTGGCACCACCATAAGAATAGATAAGTAACAGAGCAATTTACTGTAATAGCCGAACGAACGGCTCCGAGAGCCGTGACATGGCACTCGAGAATGCAGAGGAAACTTACTTAAAGTGCCCATGAGCTGCAAGCAGTATTGCTTAAGCCTCCGTAAAATTTTCCACTACGAAACTAAATGTATCAGGAGCGGCTCTGCGGGACTGCTGAATAGAGATAAGACGATAAAATATGGTAACCCTGAGCCTAAAAAAGGTGATCTCATTGGAATTTTAACGCTACATGATGAATGAGGAAGATAGTGCTGAAGGCTGTGAACCCTTATCTTTCCGCCTTCCCCTCCTACTTTTCTGATGTGGTCTAAACGCTGTCGTTATACCTGCTGATCTTTTTTCGAAATGCTATGGCGGGGCAAGTAGAACGTTCGCGATATGTACAACTATAACCCCCTTGTCGCTACTCTATAGTGTCGCGCGTGAATCTCCTGCTAAGTGCAGTTGAAACTCTCTTGTTCGCTATTTCTCCTCAATCAACTTGGAGTGATGCTCTTTGAAGCAAACATTGCGCAAAGGATGCTCGGCCACATGCTCGTTTTTCGCATATTTTCACTAGATTAACCAAGAGAATAGCCGAAGTTGCCAAGAAAAGCCCCGCATCCGTGTTTTTTCTGCAACAGCTGATTCAGGATTTTCAAGATTTAACCAAACAATAGGGCTTCAGACTGATAATAACTATCGCCGGATTTTCTGCCTCACTCTCTCTTTCCTATGAATCTATCCCCTGCCCACCTGGTCATATAGTATGGGTAGCTGGTATATGCGGCTCTCGAAAGACTGGGCAAATCTGCAAAGAATCGTTTTGATAGCAACAATCGCTTAGTCCTGCAGAATCGAATGTTTCACTTCCGTAGATAACAGAATAATAGATGTGTTCTTACGCCTGGGAAACAGGATACAACTTCAAATCCTTGCATTTCCAGGGCTTTGGGTGAAAATTGAGACAATTTTGTGCTTGTGTTGCTTCTCCACGTTGTAAAAATGATACGTACTTTTTGTCTCTGGATCCTTAAAACATCTTAGACCACCTTGAGTCAGTATTGTTCTCTGACCGTCTCACACCTGACTGTTCAGAGAAGGTTCTAGCGAGCTTAGCAATGGCTTGTTGTTCATAAGTACACTCTTGTTCGATCTAACATAGTTTAAATGTACTTCGAGTAATACTGTCTTACTCATTTTCAAGAGATGGTCTCAAGCTATGGAGTAAGTTCATGGTGTGATATTTTCATTGCAGGTAAGCAGATGGTCGACATTTGAGTGGAATAGTTGATTACAGCCTTTTTGTATTGTTCAGTCGCAAGATCCTGTCACAAGCCTGGCTTCAGATCTAGTTCCTCGAAATGGGTATGTCATAAGAGAGATGAAATACAACTTACTGTGTAGTTATTTCCCCCTGGTAACAACAACGATTAGTGATCAAGCTTCTATCTGAACTGTATTGAGCTGAGACCCTGAAAGCAAGCTTTCACAAATCCCCAATTTGGCGGGCTTATTATTCCGTGAAAGGCGGCCACGCACGCTGACAAGATACTCACTGATCCCCAACCACTGGTCTGTTAGGAATTTACCTTCCCATACCCCGACTTACACCCATCTAATCCCATCCCTACACTTACTCTTCTAACACCATCTCTACAACACTCCCCTCTCATATATTGCCATCCCATGTTACCCTCCCACACTGCCTTCCCCTACTGCCTTCCCATGTCTTCTTTTCCACCACTCAACTACCTTCACCTCCCCCTGGGACTCAACCACTCATTAGTTCCAATCTCACCACCAGCTCCAAACAATCAACTTATCAATCTACCTTCTTTCAAACCATCTCACTCATCTTCACTACCCACCTTATATCATGACAGAAAAGTAACGTATATTTTGTAAGCACCTGGTAGTGTACCAACCAATTATAATCCCTACTACCTCTTGAGATAATTCACTGTATCAACACACTACTTTATCACCCTCTACTGATAAGCTTGTTCAACCAGCCCAGACCCTAACAATTCTTTAATTTAATTAGACACTGTTAAACAGACTTGGTTAGAGATAAAGTGTGGTGTGTTAACTATTTACTCACCCCCCCCCTCTTCAGGCCCAGCTTACGCACCACAATCCACGCTGTAGGCACGCTCGCCCCCCACAGACCAAGATGATTCCAGTAGACACAATCAACGGCGCCGACGTCGACGAAATCCACGCAGCCTCCACCCCCACAGCATCGACGTGTACCCGATGTTCATCGCTGGTCGCCCGCCATGTACCGATCATCCGTAGCAGTAGGTATAGATCTTTGAGAAATTCAGCTGCTGTACAGCGCCCATCCGCGTACAGCCACTTTGTCCGCTGGTTCACGCTCAGCGCAAACACGTTACCTAAGTGATCCCATGACACACTGATCACCGAGTTACCTAAGTGACCACATGATCACGTGTCCGCGTGATCACCCACTTGCTTCAGGGATCCATGACACCTTCCAAAAATCCCATTCCTCTTTCTGCGCCTGCGCCCGATCACCTCCACCAGGGGGGGATTTCCTGGGAACTCTATAATTGGGCACGCGCTTTTCTATTGTTCTTCTATCTATTGTACCCTTTTAGTAGCTTTAAACTCTATAAATGGGCTCGCGCTTCTTTTTTTTTTTCCTTTGTTCCTCTTATAAGCCGTCAGCCCCGTCTTCTCAGGAACCTGTGCCCCTTTCCACCACCAAAGGCTAGAAGCAAGCCGTTGGCGCTATATAACAGTCCAAAAGCGGCTGAAATATAGTGGCCAGTCGAGATGTTCGGCATTTCCGCAGTTTTGAACCAAATGTTGTTAACGATACTGTTGGCGACAAACGCAAAAATGTTGATGCCTCCCGTAGCGATAGCCCTAACCTTGAGATCATTATGGAAGAACTCTTGCGTCCATGCCCAATAAAGACCCGCCGTGGCCAGTGCCCACGATGTCTGAAGGTACAAGAAGAACCGGAATGCTCGGTGTTCAGGATACACAGGTGTCGCTCCTAAAATGATGCAGATCACCAGCTCCACAATACCCGCCAGCACAATCGGGGGCCAACGTCTACCTTTGCAAAGTGTATCAGAAACCCACCCGCTCGTTAGTGCAATAATTGTTTGCGCAGCGTAAAGTGTGGAGCCCAGGTGATCGATCTGCTCGGTGGTGTAACTTTTAGGCTTCTTCTTGTTCCACGCCTTGAGCCACAGAAGAAACGCAGCGTTCGAAAGCGATGCAATGTCCTGAGACACACCAAAGAACCAAAATGCCCAGACCTCCCATCTAGACACCACATCCCAGATATCTGAAAACTTGAAGTGGTAGTCGTCAACAACCTGGTCTGGCTTTCTGCTCTTCAAGTAGTCTAGATCCTGCTCGGAAAATACGTAGTCCGGCTTTTGGGCCGATAGACGATCTGGGAAGGCCAGAATCTGTGGGATGAGTACGCCCAGGCCAATGACTCCGTCGATGATAAAGACCCATCTCCATCCTGCGCGGCCTGCCACACCGTTCAGTCCTTTATATGTTCCACTGGCAACGTACCCAGCAAAGAACGACCCAATAGAGGTACTGGACTGTAAAATCACATTACGTCTTGCTAGTTCCTCTGCAGTGTAGTAGGTTCCTAGGATATAACTGAGCGCCGGATAATGACCGCATTCAAACACACCCAGAAGAACTCTGACCACAACCATTTGGAGAGGCGTCTTGATGGCAGCAGTGGCAAAGGTGGTGATAAACCACAAGATCTCAATGCCAATAATAAACCACTTGGAGCTCATCTTGACCATCAGGTACGCCAGAGGAAACCCCATGATCATCGACGCAATATTATATCCCGTATTGGCATAGTTAAGTTCGTTTCCCTTGATACCCAAATCCTCCTTTAGACCATTCACATAGGCGTACGAAAGATTAACTTTATCCAGATACTTGACAAACGTAGACGCAGACGCAAGACCTAGGAGAGCAAGGTCTAGTTTAAGCATGACTCGCACATGCGCTTTGTCCGGGTGTCCCCAGGTATCCCAGATGTATCTGGTCCACTTGGTGTTTTGTTCTATCGCTGGATCACTATCATTCAGACTGGCGTCCGCGGCCAGCGTCTTGATGCCCACCTCTTCCTTTTCATCAATCTTCTGCATGTCTTTTACCATCTTAAATGACTACTTATTATCGGCACTCTCATCTCCTACGACAGTACGCTTCCATGCTTTTATACTCGTCAGCGGAGGTGGACGGATACAAAAATTTGTGGCGCTGCCCCTGAAAAACGAAATATTTGTTAGGGATCTCACCATTTATGCACAGTCGAACCAATTTATGTTCCCGATATATATACCATGTTCGTTGGCGTATGATTGTTTGACAGTTCATACTCCTGATTACCAAGAAGAGAAATGACAATGTTCTCTTTGAACAAAAAATATGGCACAGCTCGCCTGGAGCTGCAAGAGGTTGTGGTTCCCAATGCAAGAAGAGTCCACGGAAACGTTTTCCCACTTGTTTTGAAACTAAACTCCACTGACGACAGTCTTGCTGAAACGTTTTTGAGAGACATATCTGGCAGCGGGGTCATTACCGATCTTCTCAACAAGCACGGTGCCGTCTTGCTGAGAGGACTGGGTGGCTCATCGGTACAAAGGTTTGCAACGTTGATCAATGCCATTGAAAAGGGAAGGGGAAAAGTGCCATTTGAACAAATTGGACTGGCAGGAAAGAGACATTTGCAAGGCGAGAACGTTTTCACAGCAAATGAAGGCCCCAAAACCGTCAGGTTCTACCAACATAATGAGTACGCCAGGTACAATCATTTTCCGGCAAACATCCACTTCTTCTGTCATAAGGCAGCCAAAGTAGGGGGTGGAAGCCCAATTGCACACTCTGCTGAGGTATACGACAGGCTTTATGAAAAATGCCCTGAGTTTATTCGTGAGCTCTCCGAAAAAAAGTTAACCAGCCAGCAGAACTATCCAAGCAAGGCTTTTCCTTCAGCCGCACAGAAGGGCAATGAGTTTTACTGGGAGGATCCGGACTCCTTTGGGCACGAAATTTTGGAATCCGACTCGATCGAGGTGATGAAGCAAAAAGCCGAAAAACAGGTGAGAAAGCTGACAGATGATTTCAGATGGAACCCAGACGGCTCACTCACCGTCATCCAGCACTTGGAAGGTTTGAGAGAACACCCTGTAACAAAGCGGCCCGTCTTTTTCAATGGAATCATCGGCAGATTTGGCACTTCCAAGGATCAAGAAGCCCTACAGCCTCCTTATCGGGGCATCGACGGCGGCTTATTTCTACCGACCACATATGACAACGGAGACATCATTCCAACAGAGTTTTTGGAAAGGGCGCTAGAGATATCAAGACAGGTCGAGTTTGTGCATCAGTGGGAGGAAGGCGACTTGTTGCTGGTTGATAATTACGCTGTCAGTCATGGTAGAGAGCCCTGGCTGGACGGAGACAGAGTCGTGCTTGTTAGCATGTGGGACGACAACCTTCCTAAACCAAAAGCATACACCCCTCCACGTGATGCTTTGTAATCACTAAATTTTAATTTGTGTAAAGAAAAGAAAAACAGAGATATCAACTAAAACCCTGAGGTCCAGCTACCGAAACTAGTCCTTCACCAGTCCCTGAATGTATCTCCGCTGCTGATCAACTCTGACCCCACCAGTTTCGACACGCATGATCAGTCGCTCGCGGTAATCTTCTGATGTCTGGTAAAGGGATCCCCAAAAAGGGAGAGGCAGTTTGGCCCCCAGCTTTCTCGTCCCTAACTCATCCCTAAACAGTAATATAGGAGTCTACCCCTTGGAAAATGCGGAGTTGGGGGTCTCTCTAAAAAATTACCTCCTTGGGTAATTTTTCTACATGATATTTCCTCACCATATCTCGCATTGCAGCTTCCCCAGACTTTAAACTGAGATTATCATAAATACCCTCTGGTTTACGTGGTTTTGTTTTTTTTTGTTTTCCACTTCTTCGTATGTCCTACGACGGATACCCACCAACATGAGTGAAAGTATGCTGGGTGCAGGAGAAGATGTGTTCACAGACGACACCAATAAACTAAACGCTATTGATCGAGCGGAGGGCATTGATCTGGATGAAAAGTTCTTGGTTTATGAGAAGCTGGCAGAAGATGCGAAACTGCATTATACCTGGTGGGATAGGCTGGTTTTGAACTCGGGCTACACCCCTAACTTCACCAAAAAAAAACATATGGTGTATACCCTTGCGGCACTGGCATCCGTTGGCGGTGCATTGCTCGGGGTAGACCAGTCGCTAATCTCCGGGGCAAGTGTGTCACTGACACCAGATATGGAGCTAACCACTAGGCAGATGTCACTGGTGAGTGGCCTGATGCCAATTGGTGCTGTCGCTGGCAGCATTAGCCTGACTCCGCTGAACGAGTACTTTGGCAGACGTCTTTCTATCATGGGGGCGTGTATAGGCTACACTATCGGAGGTGTTCTTTGTGCAGCAGCTCAGAACGTGCCTTCTCTGTATGCAGGCCGTTTTTTTATTGGGTTCGGCATTGGTCTTGAGTCTAGTATTCCGGCCTATGTTGCCGAATGCTCTCCCACAGCCATCAGAGGCAACCTGGTAGCAATGTACCAGTTCAATATTGCCCTTGGAGAGGTAGTGGGCTTTGCAGTGTCTGCTATGTTTTACAGTCTGGACGAGGCCTGGAGGTATATTCTGGGGTCATCACTGTTCTTCTCCACTGTTCTGCTTGTTGGCATGATATTTCTACCAGAGTCGCCCAGATATCTTGTCCATAAGGATAAAGTTGGCAGTGCCTATAACATCTGGAAGAGACTTAGAGATATGGATGATCCGCAGAACAAAGTTGAGTTTCTGGACATGGTGCAGTCATTGGAAGAGGAGAAGCTCGAGGATGCACATCTGTCCACAAAGCACAAATGGATGGACTTCATTACCGTCCCTAGGGCGCGGAGAGCCCTGATTTACTCCAATATCATGCTTTGGCTGGGCCAGTTTAGCGGAATCAATGCTGTCATGTACTACATGTCGACGTTGATGAAACAGATTGGGTTCAGTACCAAAAATGCCGTCTTTATGTCGCTTGTTGGAGGAGGGGCTCTGCTGCTTGGCAGCATTCCGGCCATCCTCTATATGGATAACTGTGGTAGGAGGTTCTGGGCAAACGCGACGCTTCCTGGATTCTTCGTTGGCCTTGTTCTTATAGGAATATCCTACCTCATGCCGTCGGCTAGCCCATCTTCATTGGGCCTGTATTTGACAGGGATGATCCTGTACATGGCATTCTACGGCTCCTACGCTACTTTGACATGGGTGATCCCGGCAGAGGTGTTCCCCACATACCTGAGATCGCACGGAATGACTGTTTCGGCAGCTCTTCTGTTCTTGTGGACTTTTGTCATCACTTACAACTTCAGCAGTATGTGGTCGTCATTTACACCGACGGGTCTCACTCTCGGATTCTACGGAGGTATCTGTTTCCTGGGGTATATATATCAATTACTGTTTGTGGTGGAGACAAAGGGAAAGACTTTGGAAGAAATCGACGATTTGTTTTCAAAGACATCCATCACCATGGCGAAAATGAATCTGAAATGTGTTCGGAAAGATCTGGGGAATCTTTTCCATGGGAACTTCAAAGAGTTGGCTACAGGAAGTTCGTATTGAGATATATTTTCAGTCGTAAATACCACCTTTCCAGTATACAGGAAGTTCGTATTGATATATATTTTCAGTCGTAAATACCTCCTTTCCAGTATTCTATGAGGTCACGACATCGCCAGTTGGTGGACCAGCCTGTGGTTTCCTCCACTTTTCTCAGCGCCCCAAGAAGCAGTCCTTGTTCTTTCTTGGATGTAAAAATAGTTCCTGCGACATAAAGAGGCTGTATGGAATTGCAGCTTGCCCCATAGTTTGAGTTTGTTATAGCGATGCCAAGAATTCTCTTAGAATGGACAATTGCAGTCGTACTGTGAAATAGAGTGGGCTTCTCTTCAATAGGCTGAATGCTATTTTCCAGCTCGAGGGAAGGTATAACAGAGAGCTTGAGTGAGCGGGGTTTATTCTGCAGCATCTGGATGCATGCCATGTGATACATCTGAGTCGATGATATCGCTTGTATATCTGAGTAAAACAGTCTTGGAAACTGTATCTTTGTGTCATAGAACTCGTACACAGGTTTAAACGTCTTAAATGCATGAGATGCCCATCTCTTCAGACGACACCACATTTCCATCCAGCTTGTTTGGAACTGCTCTCCCTCCTGACCCCCATATATCAAGTTCACCACGAGTGAGCAGAGGTAAACAATATAGTTGGCATGCATGCGCTGAGATATGAACGCCTTCTCAATGTCCGGGGAACTCATATTGGGCATCACATAGTATTCTGATGGCAGTATGGTCCGCGTCTCATTGATGATGGAGTTACAGATATCCATCCTGATAAAAGACCAAAACGTACCCCTCCCTACTTCATCCTCGCACAGCCCATTGATGTTATAGCTCCTTAACAATAGTACACAGCCTTCTAAATGCCTTTTCCATTTTCTAGGGTCAGAACTCATCATTTCAAAAACACACAGAATCACACAGGTCGTCACAATGCTGACATCATTCGAAGTGTTGTTGTACGATGGCACAAGATGTTTGAGAGACTCTTGATACAACTGAACCGTCATGCTCTTCGGGTAGTTCATTGTCTTAGAGTCCAGCCACCTTGAGGACAACGCCAGCACGGCAAACCTCAGAGACTGGCATCCAGTCATAATCTGCGGCACTATCCGTACCATTGTGCGCCCGTAATCAAACATGTCAAGGCCCGCACCGACATCGTCGATATAAGTTTTCAGCAACGTCACCTCATGCTCGGGCTTCAGGCAAAACGTCTCTCCAGAGTCCTCGACTGAAAATTTCTCCAGATTTATGAAATACTCCATCAGCACCTCCTTAGGGGGATTCTCTATCACTGTCAATGGGACCAGCTTTGAGTTCGTACTAAAAACGTTAACGTACATAAACTCCCTAAGGGTCTCTGATAACTCCGAAAACTCGTCCTCCTTCGTGTATGGGGAAAAATCACTAATGTTCAATGGCTCAGAGCAGAGCTGGACAAGAGAGTTGTATTCAGGAAGCTTGTAAAATGATGGAGACTGACCTGCTTCATGATGTCGAACACAGGGAAGGTCCACCTGCTGAGACTGTTCTTCAGGAGTTGCCACTGGGAACTCAACTAGCGCCTTCTTTCGAACCGACTGGTATGACTTCAACTGAGTTCTCTTTTGCCACGAGGCCATTGATACATTAATGAATCCTCTCCATTCGCACGGAAACTTGTTCGCAGTACAGTAGTTACACTTGATATCACCATCAGAGCACACGTTCCTTTGCTCATCACATTTACGTCGCTTCTTGTGGCAGGTCAGACAGCCCGTTCTGACTCTCTTGTGCTTCTCCTTGCTCATCATTGTGGTGTCTCTGGTCCAGTTAGGAGGAAGAACAAGCTACCAAATTGGGTACTTATTTCTGTAGGAAGAAATAGCCAAGAAAAAAAAGATGGGGGACGGCAGTCACGAAAAATAATCTGGGGTTAAATGTGGTGGGGGCGGAGAAGCCGAGAAAGGAAATTTAGTCAAACCCAAGTTATTTTGTTTAAATATGACACCAGTGGCCAGTATTCACGTTACATTTCGTCTAGAGCCAACACTATGACTGATTATGACCCATCCGACTAAGTCCTCGCCTTCTCCTCTCTTGCCAAAACCGGCCCCAGAGTTGGCTGAAAATGTGCTGGACCTGTTTTCTCTCAGAGGAAAAGTGTGCGTTGTAACTGGTGCAGCTGGGGGAATTGGGTATGCCATTGCAGAGGCATATGCCCAAGCAGGTGCTGACGTCGCTCTTTGGGACATCAACAACTCTATAGACGCTGCGGGAAAACTAGAAAAGCAGTATGGAGTGAGAGTGAAGTTCTATACGGCAGATGTATGCGACATTCAGAGGGTGGATGAGACTGTGCAACAGATAAACCAGGACTTTGGAAGAATTGACGTATTTGTGGCAAATGCTGGTGTAAACATATTATCCGGAACAATCATAAATGAATGCAACGATGATGGAAAGTTGTGGCGAAAAGTCATGGACATCAATCTGAATGGAGTTTTCAACTGTTCTAGAGCTATTGGGAAGATCTTCAAAAAGAACGGAAAGGGCTCCTTGATCTTCACGGGGTCAATGTCTGGGCATATAGTTAATACCCCAGTTCCTCATTCTGCGTATAATAGCAGCAAGGCTGCGGTAATCCATCTGGCCAAGTCGCTGGCTATAGAGTTTGTCAACTTTGCCAGGGTAAACAGCGTCTCTCCCGGATACATCAACTCTGGGATCAACGACTACTTAGATCAGGATATACGTTCCAAATGGCTCTCTGTTATTCCGATGGGACGCGAAGGACTGTGCAAGGAAGTGGCAGGAGCGTACGTTTACTTCGCCTCAGATGCTTCTTCCTATACTACTGGAGCTGATCTCGTAGTTGATGGTGCCTACACTATTACATAGGTTGGTGTCTCCAGGCTGACCCTATCGGGTGGGAAAATTTTGTAATCTATAAATTTTTTTTTTTGTGTACAAGAAAAATCTCTCTTTAAGTCCTTTTTTTATTTTTCAGCCACTAGATAAACACTCGAGAAATACGATCCAATGAAACTAAAAGCGTGTGACACCTGCAATATTCGAAAGATCAAGTGCGATAAAAGTTATCCCCAGTGCAGGAGCTGTCTAAGCCATGGTATACGCTGCACATATGACCGTTCATTTAAGAAGCGTTATGTACTTCTCGGGGTCTCGTTGAAAGCCCTCGATTTGCTCCTCGGTATAACACCCACGAGACTCGTGCAAGCTGAATCCAAAGACAGTGGGAGTGATCCATGTCTGGTGGCGTACGTATTAGTTGATTCTGGCAGCTTGAGGCTGCAATTGTAGGAGGATTTGCACGCCCGTGGCACCATTCCCGATGATGGCAAGCGTTTTCCCGGCAGGATCGAACGACTTGTCCCAGGTTGCCGTATGCAGAACAGGAACCTTGAACGTTTCTATTCCCGGGATACTGGTAATTGCGGGTTTGCGAAGCGACCAACTGCAGAGAAAGAAAATCTCCGCCTCGTCGACAAATACGTTGTTGGTCAGCAAGTCGTTAACCATCACATATCACAGAGCCCTCTCTTCTTCCCAGCGAGCCTTCAAAATATCATGGGACAGCCTAGTGAGCTTGTCTACCTGATGATTTTGGCAACGTCTTCCCAGTACTTCTGTATAACATGACCTTCCGAAAACTCCTCCGCCCACTTGAGACTCGGCGCAAACGTCGACTGATACACATGCGAAGGAACGTCGCATCGTACTCCGGGATAGTTGTGAGCCACCCACACTCCTCCAATACCAGCATTCCGCTCATAGATAATGAGATGCAGGTCTTCTACCTTCGCAGGTAGTAACCTTCCCGCTACAATCCCTGATATTCCGCACCCAGCAACTATAGCTCTCATACCTGGTTGTGTTTGCAAAGACATATCAACTCTACATCTTGTGCACAGCAATAAACTGACTTTATATATGACCACACCCTTGCAGAGTATTGTTTTAAGTCACATGCTTTGTAGCGCCTAATCATAAAACACCACCTACCAGAACCCGTTCCTTCACGATTTCTCGCAAACACCTTCATCGCGCCCGTGCACTACCTGAGACCCCTGAGAGACTCCGCCACGCTATTGGCCTCTATTTCTTCTCCACTTTGGGAAATAGATAAGAGCATCCTCCCTCGACGTTGTTGCCCACAAAAAGTTTCTCGCACTGCAAATCTAAAAAGTGAAAAAATTAAACGTGACGAGTAATTACAGCATAACCAGAGCTGAGTAAGTTCTATTTTACATCGCACATCTTCGTCTTCAAATGAAATCAAGATTTTGGTGCTGCCGGTTATGGCCTTGTTGCTCGGTGTGCCTCTACTTGTAAAAAGAGTCCGCCTGGCCTCCGAGGGAGCCAAAAAGGGCGCAGATGCGAAAGCAGAGCCATAAATACTACCAGAGACCCGAGTACTGATGCGCGGTTTTTTTTTGACCTATCTAAATGAGAAAAGAGCTCAAACTTCCATCGTAAGAACGAGGGGATAGAAATTCAAGTCTAGGTCAGAAATGAATTACGAAATTAGGGTCAAAAAATGTCAGGAGTAGGAGCGAAAAAAGGCTTCGTAAATAACATAAGCAAATCAAGTTTTTTGTATACGACCCCAGGCGGCGCGGACGCGCCACTTAGGAGCGGGGTACTGCAGTAGAGCCGCAAAGCCCTTACGGATCGGAACGGCGCAGAGATGATGTACGGCAAACTCTTCCGCATCTGTTGGATAAGCATAGATTCAATTAGCGGGTTTACAAACATTTAATCAGAGAAGATGGTCACTGTTAGTCAAGCGAAAGCAGCGAAGTGTACTACAGAAGTGCCAAAGAACAGAAGCAAGCTAAACGCAGCCATGGTTTGCACACAAGAAGAGCAGCGCTCAATAATAAAATTGTTAAGTAGTATTTTTATGAGCGAAAATAGGGTGTTTCGCGGAAAGCTTTTCCGATATACTTAAGATTTTATGGGAACACTTCTCCCATCCTAGCAGAGACAAAAAAACAATCACAGTGTTATTTTTCATGAGAATTTCTCAGCTTGACGCCATTTATTTATTGATAATTTCTATCGAGTACCAACTCTCTAATATTAGAGCCAACTATGAGCGCTCAGCCTAGGCAAATTCCCGTCAAAGATGCCAAACCTAATGTGTTCATTTTAACAGATATATCGAACGAACCTGATGATGCCGAAAGTCTAGTTAGGACACTTTTGTACACAAATGAAATTAATCTGATGGGAATAGTTGCTACTACATCATACTGGTTGAAGGACAGGGTTCACGATGAAGATATATACCCTATTTTGGATGCCTATGAGATGGTCTACCCCACCCTTATTACTCATTCGTCTCAATATCCCAGTGCTAAGTATCTCAGAAGTCTCGTAAGTACAGGACATCCGGTGTACGGGCTGGCCGCTTTTGCTTTCCCTAAAATAAGTGACGGCGCTGCGAAGCTCATTGTTGCCGTGGATTCAATCTCTATTGATGAATCATTGTGGGTCACTGTTTGGTCTGGGGCTGTAGTTCTTGCTGAATCGTTGCGAGAAGTTTCAAGAACGCGAACCAAAGATGAGCTTGAAAGTTTTGTCAGAAAGCTAAAAGTTTATTCCACTTCTGACCAGGATGATGCGGGGGCTTGGATTCGACACGAATATCCTGAGCTTTTTTATATTTCATCCGTTCATGGATTCAATCAGTATCGCTTATCTGCCTGGGTTGGCATATCAGGAGAGCTTTACGCGAACTTTGACCATGGGGGGCCGGCAACAGAGTTGGTCTCAAAGAACTGGATTTCCAAAAACATCCAATCAATAGGACCTTTAGGAGCCGTTTATCCCACCAATCTGTTTATTGTTGAGGGCGATACTCCTACACTGCTACATGTCTTACCGAACGGCTTGAATGATCCCGAGCATCCGAAACATGGGGGGTGGGGAGGACGATATGATCTGACTGATTTATCTGGACGATTTGCTCACTATTCAGATGTGACAGACACTGTTATTGGGGAAGACGGGAAGCCTCATTGTAGTAACAAAGCTACAATTTGGAGATGGAGAGAAGCATATCAAAATGACTTTGCTGGTAGAATGCTGTGGACGGTAAACTCATTTTCCAAGGCCAATCATGCTCCCATACCCGTCGTGAACAAAACTCAATCTGTTAGACCTTTAGAAATCAGAGCTGCTGCAGGCGAAACTGTCTACATTGATGCCTCTGAGTCCTTTGATCTTGATGAGGGGGATATCCTAAGTTTCCGCTGGTTTCATTACAGAGAAGTAACCACGACCCAGCCAAATGTTAATGAGGTTCCTGAAATCGAAATAAGCAAGGAAAACGATGAAGGGAGCATTGTTTCTTTGACAGTCCCCCCTTATTCTTCTTGCTGCTTCGATTTATTCAAGAAGCCTCTTGGCAATAACGGCAAATCCTACCATATAATATTGGAGGTTAGCGATAATGGGCTTCCGGTCATGAGAGCCTATAGAAGAATTATTGTACATAGTCATGCAGGGACGAGCAATCAACCTGATTTGCGTGATGATTCAAACAGAAGTCTATGAGTGGTCAAGTAAAGCGAATATATTTTAGCTAATTACAATTATATAGTTTAACTTTGGAACCTGACAAAAAGCAAAGAAATTAAAGGCCGTTCCATAACTCACTCTTTTCAATGTTGATGATGGATCTGAGGAATTTCTTAGAATTTGATGAATTTCCAACCAGCACCTCGTACTTCCCTTTTTCTTGAGACCACATCTTATGATCAGCATTGAAGTAGGAACAGGCATACTTGATAGGCACTCTGATCACTGTTTGAGCCTTTTCGCCTGATTTTAAATAAACCTTCTTGAATCCTTTAAGCTCTTTCAAGGGTTTGTCAATTGGGGCACCTTGAGGTGGGGCAATGTACAGCTGGGCTACCTCTTGACCAGCAACCATTCCTGTGTTCATAATATATACTGATACCTCAATAGTATCATTGTCCAATCGAACGGTCAAATCACTGAAAGTGAAGGTAGTATAAGACAGGCCGTGACCAAATGCAAAAAGAGTCTCTCTTTTAACTTTCTCATAATATCTGTAACCGACAAAAATGTCCTCACCATAGACGCATTTGCCATTGTTGGACTTGAAAGTCAGAAATGCAGGATTGTCCTCGCACTTTTTTGGAAAGGAAAGACTCAGCTTACCTGATGGATTAACATCACCAACTAGAACATCTGCAATAGCGTTTCCCGATTCCATTCCGTTGAACCAGCCCTGTAAAATAGAAGAAACTTTACTGGCCCATGGCATAGTAACAGGAGTTCCTGAAAGATTAACTATCACCACATTCTTGTTGACAGATAATACTTCTTCAACCAGCCTGTCTTGTAATCCAGGGAGATCCATTGATGATCTATCAATACTTTCAGACTCCCAATCCTCTGAGGTTCCGGTACAAATCACAACCTTGTCTGCATTTTTGGCCACTTCCACAGCCTGCGAAATCCTAAAATCATCAGTCTCTTTCTTCATAACAGATACCTGTAAGTATCCACCACCATTACCTCCACCTAAGGTAAACGTGGGCGCCGATCCAAATTCAATTTTGAATCTCACAGATTCTCCTTTCGACAGATAGATGGATTTTGTCCCACCAATAGAGCTTGCACCAATGATACCTGCTCCTAGAACTTGATGGGTTTTATCATCTATAAACAGCTCATCGTTCAAATAGAACAAAAGTGTACCTAAGCAACGTGCTTTGAAATCATACTCGCCTGCTTCCTCTGCTTTGAACTCTCCTTCCACATCCATATAAAACAGTGGACCTTGGTCTGGAATTTTATAGTCATATAGTGGCATCTTCGTGGAGTTCATTCGAAATTCTTCAATCAAGGTACGTTTGCTAGCTTCTGCAGGCTCTTTATAAACCTTACAGCTGACACCAGGATAACCTTGTGATGTTGAGAAGCTACCCAGATCAAGCAGGTATTTGTCTATGGTGCATCCAATGGCATATTCGATATCCAAATCTAGCTTTGAAGACAGTCCCTGGTAAATATCTACCGCATAGTACGGATTCAAAGCAGCTGATCCACCTCCAGATATTCTTGCAGACCTAGCATTGGGGCCAATAAGAGCAACCTTATCACTACGTTTTAACGGTAGCAAAGCTTCATCATTTTTGAGAAGAACGATTGCTTCACATGCCAATCTTCTGATAAACGCCGATGTCTCCGGTGTGTCGTTGTTCGAAGTTTCTTCAGCATTCTCTGGTATATCATTTTGGGTAGACTTCCTGACGAAGTTCAGTATATTTCTTACTCTTTCATCAACTACATCAAGGCTTATCTCTCTGGCAAATATTGCATGATTGACAGCGTCATGCTTTCTCATACGTGGATACCCAGGGCACTCTATATCTAAACCAGCATCAATTGATGGTTTCAGTGAATAAACACCAAACCAATCAGACACTATGAGACCATTCCAGTTCCATTCCTTTCTCAATATATCATTCAAAAGATACTTCGACTGCGATACATGTTCACCATTGACTTTGTTGTAAGAGCTCATAACACCATAAGGTTCAGAGTATTTTATAGCCAGCTGGAAGGGAAGCAAATAAATTTCTCTCAATGCTCTTTCTGATACTATAACATCAACAGAATGTCTTTCATGTTCCATATCATTGCATACATAATGCTTTATTGTGGCACCAATTCCTCGGCTTTGAATACCTTTGATGATGCTCGCAGAGGCTAGTCCAGAGAGAAATGGATCTTCACTAAACGATTCAAAGCCTCTGCCTCCCAGGGGACTCCTTTGGATATTACAAGTGGGCCCTAAGATCACATGGGCGCCTTTATATCTTGCCTCTTCGGCCATAAATCGCCCTGTCTCTTCCAGCAGGTCTGTGTTGAAGGTCGAACCCAAGCCTGTACCCGAAGTGAAGCATGCTGATGGACAACTTCTAAAAAATCTTGTTCCTCTTAGGCCATTCGGACCATCGCTTAGACGTAGCGAGGGGATACCCAATCTTTCAATACCAGTGGTGTGCCAAAAGTCTTTGAGCGACAATAGAGAGACTTTCTCCTTTGTGGTTAGTTGTTTTAAAATCTCCTCGGTATCAGTAATCATCAGTAACAAATTCAAGTTCTATCTTTCTGAAACTGGTCGCTCAGAGCTAGGATTCGGTCTCAAGCTACCTGAGGAATATGAAAAATCCATTGTGAAAAATACCAATGTAGTCTTATACAATCAGAAATTTCTTATTTGCTGTTCCCAATTTCATGAAATTTTTCGGAGACAATGCGGAACGAAAAGCCGAACCGCTTTGCAGCTGCACAATAAAATCTATTTGGAATCATACCCCCGCCCAATCAGCTCCTGGTCGCGGGCATATCTCATTCTCGAAATCAAACTGTGATAAACCAAATTCGACTACTGAATCGCGGTGTGCATAGCGGAAATTATCAGTACCTCAGAAACTAAACTTTATCGGATAGCCCCCGCTAATTCACATTTGTAGCGTGAATGACCAAAAACGTTCTTTTCCACCCCATTTAAGTTTTAATGCATAGAGGGTTCCGATTCTGGGGAAAAATGAGGGGAAGTAACTTTTGAAAAAGTCGTGGAGAAAAAAAAAGTGGGGAAAGGCAGATCCAACTACACCGCATTTTCGGAACCCAGAGAAAAAAAGTACAAGTAGTAGAACGCTAACGTTTGCCGGTACTCACATATGAAGAGAAGAATTAAGAGAATATAACTCAGAGAACTCTTCAAGAAACCTCATCTCTCCTCCCATCAACCAATCAGAGAGACTATCTTTTCTGTTGAAGAAAGTAGCCCAGTTTTCTCCCCGCAATTACAAAAAACAAGTTTCGGATGATTATTCCGATCTCTTCAAAAATCTTCACTTCTTCTTCAGCTTCTTCTCAGTATAAAGTCAGAAGCTTTTGACGTCCAGTTATAGAACGTTGTTGGAACGAGAGCTAAACCGCAACATAACAATGAAGTTCGCCCTTTTCCAAACGAAAAACGAACCTGAGGACACAGAAAAGGATGTTCCTTTAAGCGATGACGATTACGAACGGCTCACTCAAATAGCGAGAGCTCAACAAGTGATTGAACATAAATATACGAGATGGGAGGCGGCTAAAATGTACCCTTGGACTTCTCTGTATCTCTTCGTTATTTTTTGGACACTAGTCCTCTGGGGATATGAAAATCAGGCCGGGAATTCAGTCGTTGGAATTCCTCAGTTCAGAAAGGATTTCGGACATTACTATGAAGGAGCATATGTTTTGGAAGCTAAGTGGCAGTCTGCCATATCTGGTGGCCCGAATGGATCACTTTCTCTTGGTTTCATCCTTGGTCCATGGTTGGCTGATCGGGTGGGTAGAAAACCAGTTTTGTTTTTTGCCACAATTTTAACAATACCATTCATTGCTGTTCAGTTCATTGCCACTAGTATTCAGGTTTTCTTTGTTGGAAAGCTTATGAATGCGCTCTGTCTTGGAGTAGTTTCAGCTTGCTGTGTAACTTACACAGCCGAGTGTGCTCCATTAGCCTTGAGAGGATTTGCGGAAATTGGCCAGGGATTTTCTTTGAGTATCGGTCCTTTCATCTGCACGCTAATCAACAATACCACTAGTACATACACAAGCAGAATGGCATATAGAGGCATCTTTCTTCCACAATGGGTGTTTTCGGGGATGGCTGTGCTAATCATCCCATTTATTCCTGAATCACCATATTGGCTTCTTATCAAGGGAAAAAAAAAAAGGGCTCTTCAATCGCTTAAAAAAATGTATCGTGAAGATTCATTAGTGGAGAGTCAGTATGCTCTTATGGCTGTCACTATTCAGGAATCTGCTCAAACTTTCTCAAAAAATGGAACTTTCCTAGACTGTTTCAAAAAGAGTGATTTGAAAAGAACTTTGTTGGTTGTGTTTGCACTTACAATGCAGCCACTGAGTGGGATGACCTTCACTGCAAATTACTCAACCTATTACTATGAAACTGCTGGTTTCAGTACCAAAAAGTCTTTTGAAATAACAGTTGGGGCTCAGGTTCTGTCTATGGTGGGGGTGGCATCCTCGTGGTTTATAGTTGACAGGTACGGCCGTCGTCCGTTACTTATAGGTGGAATGGTTGCAACTACTATCACCAATCTTATCATTGGTGCTACAGGCATGCAGTTAGACAATAAGGCTTCAATTAAGACATCTGCTGGATTCATGGCTATGTTCAATTATGTTTACAATATTTCCATTGGTCCAGTTCCATTTCTGTTAGCCGCAGAGATATCATCTGTAGCTCTGAGAGCGAAAACTTATGGTCTTGCTCAGACAGTTGACCACTGCTTTATGTGCATGTTCTCTTTTGTACTGCCATATATGTTCAACGCCAACCATGCAGATATGGGTTCGAAGATCAGCTTTATTTTTGCAGGAACATCATTGGTTGCGGTGATTATTTTCTATCTTTATCTACCAGAAACAGCTCATAGATCATTTGAGGAAATAGATGAGTTGTTTGCAAGCAAAATCCCGGCTCGAAAATGGAAAAACCATGTTACTCAGATACAGCAGCAGTCAGAAACAGTATTTCAAGATATGAAACTGGAGGTTTCGCATGATGAAATAGCAAGTCTATGACCCTATGTACGACATCTGAATAGCCATGGTCCTGGATGTGGAGAGTCGTGGTTTGCAGCAAATTTATTTTATGAGAATCATACTAATGTAAGCTATCATTTCTTGGATAGCCATCTCGTAAGGAAGTCACAGCTTCCGTTTATATAGACCCCATCTTCCGGTGTAGTCTCTCTTCTGCTCTAGCTGGCAAGCTAGTATATAAAGCGGAAAACTGTTCCTGCGTCATCATTTCTTTCCGTCAAACTTCTACTTCTACCCTATAATCTTTTGATTGAGTGATTTCTTTATTCAAAAGCAAGATCATCCCTAATGACTGGCTCTCGTTTTAGCTTATATGACTTTTAATCAGGTAAACAAACTAGTTGTGATTCAACGTAATTTTCTACTCGCTGTTCTGGGCCCGCGATACTCTTCCGTAGAGCAGTATCACGCGCACCCAGAACAACTTACCTTGTGGATCCACATGCGCATAAACAAATTCCACACCTCGCTGTGTAGCACCATGATAGATATACCAAGTCAATCAAGACTCTTTCCTCTGATGGTTTCAACGTAGTTGGCAAAAACCGTTTCTGCCAACTACGATAGGGTATTTCGGAGCACACTCATTGACATTGGAGACATAACGTTACCGGACCAAATGTTACCTTAGCTTAGGCATCTCACCCAATCTCTATCTAAGACTAATGCAGATTTCGCTCTAAGGTGGCCGTAGTTGTATGTGTAAGCAGCTATCATCGTTGTTATTGTGGTAGATGCCGTTGTGGAGAGAGATAAATCAAAAAAGCCACATCACCGCTGGGGTATGGGCGAGAGCTGTCAGATGAGTTATATACTATGAAGAGGTAAGGAAAATCGTACAATAGAAGCAGCTGCGCGTGTACTCATCCCACTAAAGTGTTACCCCCACGAGATCCTCTGACAACTTCCATAGCCTACCGGCAGAACCGTTGTCAATCGCGTATTTAGCCACACTGCCTTCCCCGGCTGAGGGACTCACCACTTCGACAACCTCAGCCACATTACAATTAGCGCAGTATAATCCTCCGAGACCACTAAGCTTGGGACTGGTAGCACACCAAACAGTTGTTGCAGCACCCTGACCGACACTCTTTAATGTTCTAGATTTTGGGGGTTTCAACTTTCCGTTTTCATCAAACGTTACCCCGATACTTTCAAGAGTAGCCCGGCTCATGTACCTGACGAGGTTGGTTTGGATCACCCCTGGATGTAATGAAAATGCCCGTATATTGAAAGGCTTTCCAAGCTGGTCCAGCTTCACTGCAAACAGAATGTTTGCAGTCTTTGACTGTCCATACGCAAGTAACGGTTCGTATTCCCTTTTGGTGTAGTTTGGATCATCGAAGTCTACATCTGAGCGAAGGTGGCCTGATGAGGATACAACGACAACACGTGCACCGTCAGCCTTTTTCAGAGCAGGCCACAAGCCAACGGTCAACTGAAAGTGGCCGAGATGGTTTGTAGCAAACTGAGACTCATAACCCCTACTATCTCTCTTCAAGTCACACCCCATGATTCCTGCATTCAAAATAAGAATATGGAGGGGTCTGCCGGATTTGACGTAGCTTTCGGTAAAGGCCTGTACGGACCCTGGATCAAACAGATCCAACTCCCCAACTTCTACCTTACCAGCAAGATTGCCAAGTGCATCGATTCCTCTGGCCTTCTCTCTCACAGGAACAACAACATGAGCTCCCGCACTGAGAAGAACCCTGACTGTCTCGAGACCAATCCCAGAGTAGCCTCCAGTGACTAGTACATTCTTACCATTTAGGTCAATGCCCTTGATAACATCTTCTGCAGAAGATGTTGCGTTGAATTCGGAGTCTATCGGATGTTGAGACATTGCATTTGGAAATTCACACCAAATTCAACTTCAAGAGATTTGTATTTCTCGTTCTACTTATATACCTCTCGCCTTCGGATTTTCCAGCGGATTTACTGCAGAGGAGCGGATTTACGGCGGAATTAACTACCGCATATACGTAGTTTATATATTTCAACCATAGCGCGGATAAACGTTTCAGCAGCCTATGAGTGACTCTGCATGTATGCTTAGGTCATCAGTCTCCTAAAGGTACTCGCATGTACCCTCGAAGTATATGTCCTCTAAACTCGGGCAGATGCTGGGTGTTTTCAGGGCCCAGACTCGATCTGAGCCAATGGTGGTTGGGATGTCACTTTCATGAAGAGTGTTGAAGGGCCGGACAAGGCGAGGATTGGACTCAAGCTAGAGGATCGGGTCATGCCAGCTGGCGGGTACATCTCTGCTGTGATATTGAGGCAATTGTAGCGTGTGCAGTCCTGGATATCGTCATTCCAGCCGTGGGCGAGCTCGTGGCGACGTCCGTTGGGGGTTTCGGCCGGCATTTCTTCGAAAAAGAACAGCGCAAACTTTGCAGAGCCCTGGCCACAAAAGTGGGCCTTGCGTGTTTGGCCTTCGGCGTCAAACATCCGGATTGCACTTTGAACGTGTTGGGGGATAACCAGGCAGGAGTCGTTTACCTTTCCATCTGGCAGCAGAGGGCAGTGCGTCACGTGGGGTTTGAATGTGACGCTGTCAAGCCCACATTCAGGAAACATGGGGTTGAAGTGCATGCACTAAATATGCTTGGCATTCCAGCAGGTGTGATGTTTAGTACCGACGACCCCCTGGGAAAACACCAACGCTGTAGAAGACAACGTGAGCGTCGGGTCTGCTCATCAGTTGACCTTGCTGCTCAAGTTTACTTTGCAGATTCAAGGTACACCGTATTTGTGGAAGCTTCTTGCACGGAGGTCAACTTAACTCGTCAGCCATCATTAGGATATACGCAGGTGACGCTACGCTGAATAGGGTCTGCCCTTTGGTAACAAGGGAAGCATTCTGGTGGCTGCCTAACTCACCCGTAATAGTGCCATCGTCTCTGCGCACATAGTGCCCATCTCTTTGATCCATCGGACTCCCTTCGTACCCGGCAGTTCAAAGAGAAGCAGTGTTCGCACGTATGTTTTGGGTGGTGAACTCCCGGATGACAACTGGCTGGTCACCAAAAGCTTCATCCAAGAAATGTCTATCTGGCTCCTCGTCCTTGGAGCTGGCATGATAATAGAAGTTTTCAACAAACCATCTGGACACGGTGTCTAGAAGAGTGAAGGCACCGCTGAACTGCTCTAGCGTGTTGAAAATCTTTTCGAGATGCTGCCCATCGGCAGTTTCGCCTGGAACTGCCGCTCCTCTCAGGCCATTGGCATGTGCGAGTGGTCACCGTGTATTGCGGGCAGAACAATGACTCTTAAGGTTGACCAATGCAGGAAAACGCTTTCTCATGACAGAGGCAGTGAAAGAAAGCTGCAGCTTATATGCAACCGTTTCTGACAAGGATGGCCTCAGCCCATTCGGGCAAAGACATAGTGTGGATGTGCCCATTCATATCTATGCAATCATGATCTGAAGATCTCGCGCCACTTGCAAAGTCAGGGGGCTCAGGGCACTAGGGTAACAGTAGAGCATCTTTCAAGCAGGATCGCGTATCTCTTATATCTGACAATATTAGAGGTGGCTAGAATAGCACATGTAGAAAGGTAACGAGGTGTTTTCGCCAGCCAGAAGGTATAAGGGCGCAGGGGGATGTTGTTTTCAGGCATGATTAGCTGCGCGCTCAAGCTTCGATAACTCCCGCACTCAAACAAAAGTGTGACACCCCTTGAGCACAAAGATTTTGAAAGTCTCCCGAAGGGGGGGGGGGGGGGGGGGTTTAAAGACGCGGTGTGTCTTTTCTTTCAATTGTTAAATTATCGCGAATTTCCTAGAAAAAAAACCCTTTTTTTTCTTTGTTTTTTTT
>JAKTQX010000053.1:0-36749 GCA_030559035.1 Ogataea wickerhamii
ACATGTACGCCCTTTCGTGGATATCCTCGTCGAAAGGAGACACCACCTCCGACTCGCCAGGCCGTGCAACAGGGTCTCTCAGATACACAGCATGGCAAGTGTCAAAAGAAACCTCTATATGCTTGGGTAGCACGGCGAACGGAGAGATGAACTGCCGGGCTCGCCACGGGGTGAAGTACGGCATGCTGGGGTTCTGCAGACCAAACATGCCCTTCTGCCACGGAAGCTTCACAAAGTAGTTGCCCTTCTCCTCCACTTCCGACCAGCCAGGAATCTTTTGATGGCTTTGCAGACTGGAAACCCACGAGTTGATCACCTCGTCCTCCTCCAGAGGTCTCGACTGAATCTCCTTTCTGATCTTCTCCAGGTACCCTGAGTTGATCTCGGACAGGAGCTGTCTGACCTTCTTGTGGTTGCTGTCGTCGTAAAACTCGCCGGTTGGCTGGCCGTCCTTGAACACAGGCACAATCTTCGCCACCTCCGCAGCAACAGCCTGCTCCTCTCCTTCAAAAAGAGTCTTGTTCTTTGCCACATGCTCGTACACCTGAAGACACTTACCAGCCAGACCTGCACCAAACTGCTTCTCAAAAGTAGACGGCTTCACCTCCTCCGTCGACGCCGCACTCTTTACAATGTCCTCCAGGACGGACTTTCTGGAAACGCGGCTCTGCTGCTCCTTGATCTTCTGCAGCTTCGTCTCCTGAAACGCTTCCAGTCTCTTTTTGACGTCTGTTTTGGAGTCCCCAGAGTTCACCTCAGGGTTGTATCTGTTCTTGTACAGTGCGGCCATTCTTTTCTGTTTTTCCTGATGTTTGTCCCACGCTTCCTTGGGGTTCTCCTTGGCCCCTCTCACAAACATATTCCACTGAATCACCTGCTCCTTATCCACCTTGTACGCCTTCTTCAAGCTGGGCTTCTTTTCTCCCAGTGCCTCAAGTACCTTTTCGGGAGAGACAGAATATATATCGCCTGGCTTCAATGTGAACCCAGGGTGCGTAATAGTGATCCCATTAACCTGAACATGCTTCGACAGAATGAACCGGCGCGCTTGTCTCACAGATGACGCAAAAAGAGCTCTGAATACAGCAAAATCCAGTCTTTTCTCGACAGCAGCATAAGTCTGTAGAACCATCGGTGTTTGGGTGGCAGTCTTGCCCTTGAGCGAGGAGTCCAGCTGGGCCACTCCTTGAAGTTTCGGCTCAAACAGTGATTGCCATCTGTTCTCTGACAGCTGTTCTCCGTGATACGCTCTAGTTTCCTGCTTCGCTGACCACTTTTGCTGGAACAACGTCATGTTCTTGAAGAAAGGCTTCGACTTCTTGTATAGATTGAACAGGTTGTGTTTGTTGAAACTTGTCCGCACCCTCCCTCTCACGAGGGAGTTGATATTGCTGGCCCTTCTTGGCATTGCTGTGCAAGTTGGTGAAGAGGGGATATAACGATTTATCTATATCCAACTTCTCTGTGTGGAGTCTCCATATGCATATATAGTTAACATGTATACTTCGTTGAATAAAAAAAAAAAATTGAGACACGAGAGAGGGTAACTTCTAGGCCAGACGTCGGATCGCGCCGATTAACGTCGATAAATAAGTAACCGTCTACTCTACTCCAGAACAAGCAAGAAGTAAACATACCCCAGAAAGAATTTATCTTGGTTCATCAGCATGGACGTTTAGTACAGACGTATGTTTCTTTGTGCTTGAGCACTCAGGCGTCTTTGACTACTCCAGAAGGCCGCCCATAGCCGCAATGCAGAGAGATTCAGGTCCCAGAACCAGGCAGAACAGCGGTTTCCCAAGAAAACAGCACAGAGAAACAACCCGAAGGATCTCACCTGCCAGTGGCAGCCAGAGCTCCTACCAGAATGGGAACCGCAAGTTCCAGGACCACGGCTCCCAGTTTCCGGTTATGTACTTCCAGCCGTGGGAGTCGATGTTCCCGTTTCTCGAGATCCCAGATATGGACAGAGCAGCCAAGGATTTGGTTGACCTGACGGGCTGCTCCAACTTCTCCAGGAATCGTATCCGCAAGCAGAGCCAGCCGCTGAACGAGACGTACACCGTGCCTGAGCAACAGCACGACCACCAGGCAAACAACCCAGTGACCAAGGCCCTCTCGAACCCGTCGGCGGACTCCCAAGACCGCCTGCAGCTGGGACGCTCCACAATAACTCTGGGCTCTAATGGACAGATATGTGCTGTGGAATATACACCAATCCGGCTGCCAGATACCCCTATCGGATCCAAGAGAAATGTCGAGCACCTGGAGACGACACCCTCGGAACATGCCGCGTCGTCGACTGATACTCCGTTGTCGCTCCGCAGTGCGTCCTCTTCCTCGATAACGGCGTCTCCTTCTCCTAGTCTCTTGCAGAGGCTCACAATGATAAAGAAGCGCAGATACGACAGGCTGGACAATTCTATGACTATCTCAGCCAGAGGCATACTAAAAATGGTGGACGACTCACTAGTCTCCAGCGACACAGACATCTATAATCAATCTGTGCTGAGCCCAATTAACAGAAGCGCCGGCGGGCCTACCAGTAACATGAACTCAAGGCTCAAGACTCCCGTCAAGGGAGTCCCCAGAGATGCTAGGATCGATAAGGAGAACATCAGCATCAGCGCAGACGACCTGAACAAGGCTTTGCAGAATGACGACGACGACGGCCCGCTTTACACCACCACTCCCTTTCTGAGCAACACCGGGAACTGGAGAAGTTCGAGATACGAGTAATAGGCCAAGATGATTTCTTTGGACAGTTATATACAGATAGTTTTTTGTATAGGACAGCTATGTCTGTCTTTTTTCTATATCAAACCCGGGGTTCGACTTCCTTTGCACTCTCATCTGCTGCTTGCTCATTGCGCTATCTGAAAGCTCTACTTTCACCAGCTCCTTGACTAGCGCGATCATTCCTGCCTGTTCTGGACATATTTTGTGATAAACAGTCTGATGTCTTTTACGGAGTCCTAGCTTGAGCAGGGTGTCTTTTTTTGTTGCGGAAACGGCGATTGTCGATTTCAGCTGTGTCACCTTGAAGTATTTGGTGGCTGGTTTCACGAACGCCGACATGTTGTGGTTGTGCTGCTGGCGTTGTATTGATGAGTAACCACCAGTGTATGACGAAATGAAGCTTTTTTTCTTTTGGTTTTTTTTCATAGAGCCTGATTTTTCTTTTTCATTACTGACGTTTGTGGCATATCAATCGCGGGTGGCTCCAGTGCAAGAGGTTTATGCCGAAATCTTTTCAGAGGGTGTGAACGATAAGCCATATAGAATCAGCAGAGCGTCAGAGCTCTTCCAGAACGTCGCCAAGTGATGCTCTCAGGAAGGCAATGCAGACACAGCGCAGCACCCATGAGCTGCATCTCTTCTCCCCCCACGGATCGAACGCGATCACAGCCTTGTGCCAGAGCGAAAGCGGCAAATACTGTCTATCGTCTGCCCTCAATGATTCGGCTGTCAAGCTGACTGCGCTTGAAGGGTCGACGCAGTACGCGACGATATCGCAGTTCACCAACGACAGCACAAAGTCGGTGAACTCAATTGAGTTCAATCCTGTGAGGCTGACGCAGTTTCTCAGCTGCTCGAGTGATATCAAGATCTGGGATATACTGAGAAGTGACCAGGTGATAGCGAGACTCGAACCAGAGGCTGCAGGGGCTCGCCAGACAGAAGTCAACTGCGCAAAGTACTTTGGATCGAGGCCCGATCTGGTGGTGAGCTGCACGAACAACAGCCTGGATTTCCACGACTGCCGCGTGGCGGGAGGCTCCTCCAGAGGCGTGGTACGGCCTTTTTACAGCATGTCTGGGCACCACACAGACGACATCAACTGTGTCGAGCTTATGTCCGACACGCAGTTCGTCACTGGCGGGAACGATGGACTGCTGAACCTGTTTGATCTACGATCTCAGAAGTGCATCTGCCTCGACATGGAGGTTGTGTATTCACAGCCCAATCTTGTGAGCGTGACACAGGTATGCCGCCAGCCGGGGGGCAGCACCACAGCGTGCTATGTCAAGCTGCACGGCTTGGGAAAGATCGCGCTCGTGGATCTGGCTCGTGCAAACAACGAGATCGTGTGGGACGAGGACGTGGACGACGCGTCGACAGACACCCAGTTTCGGGTCGATTTCGTGGTATCTCGGTCCAATAAAAAGGAACTGGCGCTGCTGACAGGGGGTACCACTCTGCGCAGGGTGGTCTGCGGCCATGTGGCCAGAGACTACGCCATACGGCACAGTGCGGGTGTGATACACCGCCTCTGTTTCAGCAACGCGAACCACAAAGGTGTTGCTGCCACCACCACAGGTCAGTGTTTCATACTGGAAGGCCTGGAAATCTGAGTTTCCGGCCGCGGATGTGCTGCGCAGCGCTGATTTTCAGGCACCGTTGGGGCGCTGCTGACGTCAGTCACAGGAGTCGGAAGCGTGGACACGGGACTGTTCTGCAACGTTGCGGATCGGCTCAGTAGTCTTTCTCTCTGATGGGTCGTGGTGTGGTGGAGACGCGTCGATCGACGGGCATCAGCAGGTCTGAAAAATTCCAGAGATGCAGTTACAGATGTGCATAAATTTAGAAGCACCGTGCTCAATGAAAAAGCGACAAGTGCAACGCAGTTGTTTTACAATAGTCTTCCGCAAGCAAAACGGTGCCATCTCGACCTGACTCCATCCAGCCTGACTTCACGGTTTGCTCTCCAGGGCTAGGAGTTCCCGCACCGACCACGAGCTAGCTGGACGCTGTGTGCGTTGCTTGTTGCTGCTGCGCTTTGCTTACGTATTTCAGCTGTTTTCCCGGCTTATAGTCGGAGTCTATTTGCTCAGCGTCGACTGGCCCTCCCACCAGGCATCTTTGTGAACCACAGGGTACCAGTGTTATATCTATGATTGACCTGTTCAAAAGCATCATCAAGAGAAGCAGAAAGGAAGACTCTCAGCGCTCTTCGTCTCCGGAAAAGGTCGGAATAGGGACCCCGACCAGTGAGGTCACATATGCCACCACAAGGCATGCTCAGAGCCGCTCATACTCTGAGGATGCGGCCCCGGCGCCCGGTTCCGAGCCCTTGAAACGAGACGCTGCTCCCATCCCAGCTGAGATGATCCAGTACTATTCAGAGCTACCTGTCAGATACAGGCTGATTGAAAAGATCGGAGAGGGGGCCTTTTCTGTAGTGATGAGGGCTCTCGATCAGGAGCGGGACGTGCACGTGGCGGTGAAGATCATCGACAAGTCGAAGATGAAGCCGGAGCAAATCAACTCGGTGCTCAAGGAGATAGCCATAATGACGAAACTCAAGCACGACAACATCACCAAGCTGTACGGCTACCAGAACACGACAAGCTCGAAGTACTGTTTTCTTTTCTTAGAGTACATCGCTGGCGGAGAGATCTTCAACCAGATCCTCAAATATACTTATTTCAGTGAAGACCTGTCGCGGCACATTATCAGGCAGGTTTGTCGTGCGGTGAAATACCTCCACGATAACGGTATCGTTCACAGAGACATAAAACCCGAGAACCTACTGTTTTTGCCGAACGGCGTGATTGGGAGATCTCAGGCCGAGCAGCTGAAGTTCAGGCGAAAGTCCGATGACCACAACAAACTGGACGAAGGCGAGTTCGTCAAGAACTACGGCGCCGCTGGAATAGGAGTTGTGAAGTTGGCCGATTTCGGATTGTCCACGATTCTGTATGACGAGAGAATGACAGCCAAGACCCCGTGTGGCACTGTTGGTTACACGAGTCCCGAGCAGCACATGAACCTTGGCTACAACAAAAAGGTGGACATCTGGGCCATAGGGTGCGTCTTGTATACTTTAGTTGTTGGGTTCCCGCCTTTCTATTCAACGACTCAGGATACAAAAGACATCAGCGTGAAGGTCTCCAAGGGGGACTACAAGTTCCTAGCACCGTGGTTCGACGAAGTTTCTGATGAGTGTAAAAACCTGATATCGAATCTTCTAACCGTTAATCCTGAGAAGAGGTATTCTATCGATCAGCTGCTGAACGATCCCTGGGTAACTAAGGGCTATGAGGACAAGGATCTGCCCACGGTGAAGTCTACTGCTGCTGCAGATGCCCCGCCGTCGTCCACGTTTGACGAGCTGCTGTGCACGCAGCTGAACAGCTCGTTCAGCACCGAAAATCTGTTGGACGGACTTACTACACCTCGGGCGGAGGCCATTCGACTCGTTTTCGATACCGGTAACGTGATGCAGAGAGAAGCCACTCCACCCGTGAATTCGATCACGCAGCAGCTGTTGCAGGACCGCGCTCGGCCTGATCACATGATTATCGCTGAAGAGCAGGAAATGAGTTCGGGTCCTGTCGACGTGCTCCAGTTCTCTTACAGGAGCACAGACACCATCTCTTCCCTTGATGCATCCTCTGGAGAATCTGACAACGAGTCCATTTCCAGAACCGATGTTGCCGAAGAGCCAGAACCCTTTGCTGAGGTGTTTCCGCGGCGGTCCATTCTCAAGAGCCTGGATTCTGACGGCAGCAGAGACAAACAGCAATCGGCGTCCCTCTCTACCGCGACCGCTACCTCTTCTCTGTCTGTGAACGACTCGTCTTCTATTCTCACCTCCGAAATCGAAGATGAGCACACCGGAACCAGACGCAAGTTTTCGACGTCCTTCCACATCAAAGGGAGTCGTTCGAGCCGATGTGGGTCTTCTTCTTCTTCTTCTGCCATGCACTCGCAGCGGTCTGGGTCCAAGTCTCCCTTGTACACATGTGCCAAAAACGGATCTCGTGAATATTCTATCAAAGAGTGGCCTGCTTCTTCCGACTCAGCACACCAACAGCGCCAATGCAGCCACGCAGCCTACCCTCGGAGTCCCTGGACTTGCAAGTCGATAGAGTTCGAGGACGAGGCTGAGGACGAGGCTGAAGAGGAGGCACTCAAGAGCGGGGCTGACGAGACAACGGACTTTGATGAGACTCCTTCAGAAAACAGGCCCCGGCCACTGAAGAAATACGCTGTTGCCGATGCAGACGGAGACCAGACGCTGCTACTGGACGACTCGGTGATCAACAAGTTTGACCTGAAGCTGACAGAGTCCAAGATCCTCGGCCGACGCAAGGTGAATGGGTCCATTGGATGTGGTCCAAAGCAAGTCTGCTAGACCATGTTGTTCTACGACAATCTTATCTGTACGTGTAATTTATGCATTGTGACATTCTCGCCTCCTCACCGGCTGTTGTCTATGACGAGACTGACGAGCTCGCTGGCTGTCTTGGCCTCCACGAGCTCTGCGTTCTGCCGGTCGTTGAGATCAAACTTGCGTAGCCCCTCATCTAAGCTGCTGGCGATGCCGGCCGCAAAATGGCGACGGCCAACACGCTCCCGCGACACCTCAACGCCGCTCTCCACCTTCCATGCCTCCCATTGCATGTCTGTCTCGTGTGTGAGGAGGTCGGGAATCGCGCTCCATTGAGGAACGTCTTTCAATAGTAGATAGAGCCCCTCCAGAATAACCACTCTCGTAGCAGGCGAAACGACACTTCCAAGAGGAATAGGGTCTTTGGACACGTGTGAGAAGTCGGGCACAGAGATCTGCGGAATCCCGGGATCTGTGTCCACCCACAGCTGCGCTTCAAAAGACCCACAGCTGCTCTTCTCCCTGGTGGCCTTCACGGTGCACGTGTGTCGCAGAAGATCAACCAGCAGAGCCACCTGTCCCGAGTCGAACGTGAACGGTGCTCCGCGGCGCAGAATCGCGCTGTCCGGGTCGCGGAACTGCCGCAGAACGTGCAGCGGCAGATGGAACCCGTCCATGCTGATTCTCTTTGCAAACTCAATCCCGGCCGTCTGTCTTACGGGGCTGAACTCCACCTCTATTGCGTTCTCAAGTCGCGCCCGTCCAAGAGCAGACACCGTCGACCCCTCCTCCACTCTCGACGCCGCAGCCATCACGTCCTCTACTGCAATTGAGGCCCCGGCGTCGTACGCTGCCAGCCCACCGAGTCTCTCCCGTATTTGCCGCTCGCACCCACTGCTTCCGCCTGTACCCACGCCGCTGTCCCGCACTCTGCCCAGCCTGCTGAACCTTTCGTTCAGTTGTCTCTCCAGGTCCTGGGCAATCGTGGTCTTTCCAGACCCGGGGATCCCCACCACGAGCACGAGCACCCGGTAGTTGCTGCTCGACTCCAGCAGCCGGCCGATGTGCGCTATCATGAGTTCATCGCGCTCTCGGCTCTTGCCGGGGGCCTCGGACATAACGTCGGACATATCGCTGATACCTGCTGCCTAAACTGCCGCGTACACTCCACTCGGTGCTGCCGAACAATCCAAGCCAGTACGCAACAAGAACGCTGTTGAATAAGAAGGGCATCGTCCTGCTGTAATTATATACAATATCATGTCATGAAATCTGATATCTTCGCGCACCCCCATCCCCGCAAAAAAGAAATATATGTATAAAAAAAGAAAAAAAGAAAACTCTGATTCGATTTTCAAAGATTTGAGAGTTTAAACCCGTTTCAACAATAGTCTGCTTTCTCATTCTCTTCTATATCAGTTTACTATCTATATCACGTGCTCCCCCTCCTCAAAGCCCATTCAGCCGCCATAACCGGACTTTTCCGGCCTCATTTCCGGTCGCAAGCATTTCCCCATTCGGGCTGAACCCAACCGCAGTCACTTTTCCTAAAGGAGTCCCGCTGGTCGGCCAGTTCCTGAACACAGTGCACGTCGCAACATGCACAAGCCGCAGAGCATCCTTCTTGTCCCGCGATGCAATGCACATAACCTGGCCGTCAGGCGAAAACTCAATAGCTGAGATACTTGTCACCAGGTTTTCAATAATACCCGTGGGCTGCGGCTTCCCGGCTCCCAGATCTATTGTGCGTCTATTGTAAATATTAACAATCCCCACATTGTTTCCCACGGCCACCCATTGACTTTCTGCTCCTCCAAACTTGATCTTGGTGACTCCCAGCCCGGAGTCATCCACCCATCTGGAAACAGGCGCTCCTTTGTCCACATCAAACTCCCAAACCTCACCTGCAGTGTTGACAGCAGCCAGTACAGTGCGCGAGTTGGGGTCCAAAGACCGACTGAAGTCGATGTCTATCAGAGTTCCTTCAATCTTGAATCCTTTCAACCACTGTCCTGTTATCGGAGAGATGATGTTCACCCACCCCGAATTCCCAATGAGCCCCAGATACTTGTGGTTGGCACTGATCTTAAAGGTCTCAAACGATCGTTGGGTAGATTCGTGCCCATAAAGTCGGCTTATCTTCTCCATAGAGCCATTAGAAATGTCCCATTTATGCATGTATCTTCTGCGACCCGCAGCAAAAATCGTGTTGTCTTTGAACATGGCAGTCTGCACAGGCGAGTGTCGCAAATGAAGCGACGTCACAACGTTGTTGCTCTTTCCGTCAATGTGAAATATTCTCAGTGTCCGGTCGTACCCACCAGTTAGGAGCAGTGGGTGGCTCTGGTGAAAACATAGCGTCTGCACCGCAGATCTGGACGGGCTTTTGATGTTGGCATCTGTCAGCCGACTGATATCGATGTTCTGCGGAGGAAGCAGTTTGGAGTTTTGCTCCGTGATTCTGTAAGTCTGGTTTGAGTTAATGAATTCCAGCAGCGGATTGGCAGACAGCACAGCATTCGAACTCACCCTGTGTGACTCGTCATCAGACGCTTCCGATCCATCAGCCGCGGCTTCGTAATTGTCAGCCCAGGCAGGACGGGGATATATTCTCTCGAACTGCGTCCGTAGTCGCCGGACGTACTGCTTCCCATTCAGAAAGCTGTCGTGCTCTGTTTTTCGCAGCTTGCGCAGTCTATCAGAGCTCAACACCGAAACACCACCCTTCTCGTCATCGCTGTCACTCCATGCATCGCCGTCACTATCGCTAGTATCAGAAACGTTGCTGCCAGAAGGCGAACCCTGGCTCATCATGTCCACATCCTCTTCAGAAGACTCGTCCACAAAATAGAGCTCATCATCATCCATATTCTCTACATCTTCCAGCTCAGAACCGCCATCTTCTTCTTCGTCCTCCACAGACGCCTTTGAAACACCTCGCATTCTCCGTAGAAACTCGTCATCGCTTGAATCGACTCCTCCTTCCCCATCCTCGCTCACTTCGTCCTCTTGAGAATCGTAGTTGAAGAGATTGTCTACCTGCTTCAGGTTCTGCTCGAATCCAGCAGCGTCTCCAAAAACGAGCTTCTCCAAATACAACTCCTCCTCATCTGGAGGGTCTATAGGGATCTCAACCTTGGACATTGCAACTTTTCCCCGATACTTCAAGCTACCTGACTGTCGTTCGTAGCATGCCCCCACCCCCCTTTTCTTCCTTTCCTATACACGAACTAGAAAAAAAATCCTTTAAAAGAGAAAATAAAAAAAATAAAATAAAAAATATTTTTTGGGTCGTGCAATTATCTCTGGTGCAGAGATGTATACTTCTCTCTCACGCACTCACTGAGTGAAGAAAAAAACTACAAGAGAGAGAACTAACTAATTGTACCGTACCATATACAAATACATATATACATATATCTATATACACAGACTCTGTTCTTCCCAAACAGTGCTCCATCACACTCACAAAATGCGGTCTTCACTTTCACGAATGAGGTACGTATACACACGAAAAAACCAGCAGGAAAAAAAACCACCAACTAACTTCTCGATTCCTCCTCATTTTTGCCAGTCTTCGCACAAACTCCTACTACAACAAATACACCTACCGGATGTCGCCGGCAATGCTAAGAGCAAGACAGCCCTACTTCTGGAGAAACATGGCATCCTTCGTTGTTCTGGGAGGCATCTCCCTGGGAGTTTACATGTACACTTACTCGTTCCTGATGCAGGATGATTTCGAAGATATTCCTATCCCTCCTCTTAGTGACGAGCAGGTTGCCGAGCTGAAAAAGGAATACTCCGCAAGCAAGAAGACCGGAGACAAATAACGGACTCTCTACCATGTCTATTTCTGTACATATATAGATCATGACATCATGGTCGCAATCAAAACCCGTACTTCTTCCCCTTATTACGTAATCTCTCCTTTTGGAGCTGAGCCTGGCTTTTCAGCTTATCGGAGTTGGCTTCTGTGAATCTGATGATGCTGGATAGGTTGTTGTTTCCTTCCTGATAATATGTGGCTCTTGTAGCCTGTGAGACGATCTTGCGATGGTCCAGATCCCCGGAGTCTATGAGCTTGCTGTTCTCTGTGTAGAACTGGCCCATATCTAGATCAACAATCTTTGAAGCATCCACCTGCTGCCTCCCAATGACTATTTTGTCTGGAGTATCTTTGGTCTCTATCTGGAGCGCACTGGGTTGCAGTACTTCGGGGATAGTCGGTCTCAGTGATCGCTCATCTGTGCTGGCGACTTTGCGGGTCTCTTTTTCATCACGGAGTAGTCCGAAAGCGTCCATGCTCTCTAGCTCCACGGCCTTTCTAATCAGTTTGCGCTGCCTGGATATGAGAAGCTCTTTTGACTCAGGTTTGGTGATTCTGGACGCGGAGACTACCAGCTGTCTTGGAACAAACGAGGTTGCACTGCTGCTGGATTTGTCTAGAACAAGCGGTCGGGCGCTGTCAACTTGCGAAGAGTCATTGAAGGTGTTTTTGATAGAGGATCCCAGAACGCCAGTCCGAAGACGGAGCTTGTCTGGAAGCGTGGGTTCTGGAAGCGGTTCCGGGCTCGGAGACTCTGAGTCAGACGAGTATTCTTGGAGAGCGTCCATTTGGCATTCGCTGGGAGCTGTCTCGTATGCTTATCCTCTTTTTCTATCTCACATAGAGATATATATAATATATATGTTTGAAAAAAAAAAAATTATTATTATTATTATTATTATCAAGTAGATCGGAAAAGAATGCCAGTGTTCTATTCTGGCTACTTCAGCACCAGAGAGACACCTAATGAGCTGCGAAATATGCCACCAGAATCCATTCAAATATAAGTGTCCACGCTGCGCCGTCAAGTAGTAAGTTTCCTGAGAATCGCGGCCCCTTTTTCAGCACAGAATACTGACTCTACAAAGCTGCTCTCTTTCATGCTTCAAGTCTGAAAAACACAGCCATTCGGTGGCCGAACAGCAACCTGGAGCTGACGTTTCCACAGTCCTCCAAACCTCTGAGCTCGGAATCACAGACCCAGCCCTTATAAAGCTACTGGACGACCAAAAACTCAAAGTATATCTTGAGCAGCCCGTGATTCAGTTGAACCTCTTGGTCCTGGTCGAAATCCTAAACGATGTATCGATCTCGCAGGAATACAGCCTGGAGGGTCGCACAGAGGTCGCTAACAAGAAACTAGCCAACATGAGAGCGGGAGGGGCAGAAGAGAACGTATACTTTGCAGAATTTTGCGAATATGTACTGTCCAAACTACAATAAAGCACCTTTCCATTTGTTTTTGGGGACTCCTTTCACCCCTTCAAGTTTGACACGGAAAATCGAGCCGCCAAGATCACCCTCGACGGACTGCAGCTTGTCAGGATTGTCCAGGTTGAGATCCGCCGCAGTAACAAAGAGCTCGTTCAGATCGGGGCCTCCAATAGTTACGCAGGTTATTCTTTGGGCTGGAAACACAAACTGCTCGACAATCTTTCCGCTGAGGTCCACCTTTATTACGCGATTGGTGCCCCAGACGGCCACATACAGGTTACCTTCGGAGTCCATGCACGATCCGTCAGGCTCTCCATCCGTCAGATCGCTGTCGTCCTTGCTCAACTCTCTAATATCAACATGAACTTCTTTGGTAGAACTGTCAGGCAGACCGGTGTTGCTGTCGAAATCAAACTTGTAGATCTGACGCTGGAAAGAGTCGGTCCAGTACATTTTCCCGTCAAACCAGTTGATTCCATTCGCAATGCCACACTCCGAAAAAACAACGTCCGGAGAGTCGTAGCTGTTAAAGTTGAATTTGTATAGTCTTCCAACAGGCTTCACCTCTTCATCGAAGTTGACCATAGTTCCTACCCAGAAATTTCCCTGGGCGTCCACTGTTCCGTCATTTGATCTCATCTTGGTACCAAATTCCGCTTTAGAATGCCATTGCAATGGGAACTTCGCCATATGCTCAAACCGGCCCGTCTTGAAGCTGAACTGTCCTATTCCATCAGAAACACCACACAAATAAACGTCTGGGTCTTCAGTAAGACCAATCACCCCCACGGACTCGTCAACCTTGTACGTTTCCACTTTCGAGGGGTTGAAATATGAAGCCCTGTTGATGGTTCCTTCGATTATGTCCACCCACAGTATCGAATCGGTTTGCCCGTTGTAGCTGATTCCTTCTAGAAGACGACCTTTCAAGCGAATGAAGGGCTACAATTCCGACTCAGTTAGTAAACAGACATGTATGCTATGTTCGACGCTGAGCCACTTACCTCTTTGACAAATGTCTCTAGCTTGGGCATTGTGTTGTTGCTGGCTTTCCTGACTGACTGGATTCTAATACAATATATACTCCTCTCCCACACACTCTTCGGCATGCACGCTTTTGAAAGTTCGACAACGTTTTAGCTCCGGCTTAGATCTCTTATCAGCACAGGCGCAGTTTTGGCAGATAGTGAGATTTGTGTGGTGCACGGGTGCATAAGCTTGCATACTGTACGCTACACCTTTCTCATACTCAGAGTAGAAAGATATCTTGTGAAAGAGCTACACAAATATGGTGGTGGGTTGCGAGGTTCTCTATTCGATACCGAGCCTGCCTGCTAATACTATCTTAGATCGCTCTCAAATACATCTGTATGTATCTCTGAAGACGAGGTACGCTAGCTGGCTTTTTACCCCTTTGTCGTAGCCCCCTTCATAATGGAACGCTATCCTACTGAGCTCACGACTCTTCTTTCTCCCTTGGTAATGATCCAAGGGTTAGGAGAGGACGGACAGACGGGAATACCTAAAAGACGAAGGCAGAGCAGCACCAAAGAACCGATCCTGGACGGGAAAGTATCGATTCTCTCTGTTGATGACCCGGACCATCCTATGAACGAGCAAAGCTTCGAGGTCGTAGAGAGAAAAGCACCGGTGGTTCAAGTGGCCTCGGGCCTCGAGCTTGCGGGTCTGCTTCAGAGGTACAACATTGGTGACAATTACTGGTTCATTGATAATGAAAGAGAGTATTCCAAGCAATTGAACTACAACATCAGGTTTGTAGGCTCCATAGTGAAGCTTCAGAAATCGCGTGAGAGAGAATCGCGGGGCACCCCTGGATCTCCTGAGACTGGTGTTTCTCCGATTTCAGATACATCAGGAGGTTCCAAGTCACCATTATCGCCGTTCAATATGGACTCTCCATGCTATGGCTCAGTGTTACCATTAGAATGGATTCAAAAGTATCGAGAGCTTCTTCCATCAGTTTTCATTTCAGTTCACGAGTTAGATGCTGAATTGCTTGAAGCAGAGGAGATCGAGAACGCTGATATGCAGCTGGCTTCTGAGATATCGCGGCTCAGAGATCAGATGGCCAGAAACGGAATCAACTTTCTATCGTTAATCCTTTGCTCCAAGTCGGTGGTGCTCAATCCTGAGCTGAGCGACAGAGTCCAAAGCTTGAGAAGACGTACAGGCCTCCCAGCAAGGACAGGACTACTGTTTCTTCCTTCCGGCACACAGAGGGAGCTGGAGACGTTCACACTGTCTGTGATCCATCTAATTGAGCCACTGGTAGCAGACTACTACTCCAATTTGGATAAAAGAATCAAGAAGCGGTCGTCGAAGGACCTGATCTACAACGAAAAACGCTGGTTGGCTAGACAGGCCTTGAAAGCAGCAGTAGTTTCAGAATTCAGAGGCGTATCTGAATACAGTGCAAAGCTGATGGAATACTCATACGAGAAACTGATAGATCTCATCAAAACTGTGGACCCCGTATCTGATAAGAAACTGTGGCAAGAATGCCGGTTGCTTTTAGATTTTACGGGGCTTCATATCACACGGTCCTATCTCGTTCTAAGGGACTGCAATCTAGCATATAAGAAGTTTGATATTCATATCCAGAATGTTTTATCTGTTTTGCCAAAAAATGCCATTAGATCATATCCAATCGTATCGTGGCTTGCGTTGCAGCTGACATGGCTATGCCAACTTTTGGAAAGCGTTCCAGAGAGTATCATACCAATTGATAGAGCTCTTCATCCGTTCAGTCGATCCAAGTGGTATACTGGTCATTCAACAGATCTGACCAGTCTTCCCATGCCTCAGGGAGGCTACCTATATTTACAAGCCTGTTCTCTGACAAGAAGACGCCAAATTCAAGCATCCGATAACGAGTTTGATCAAAACTCATTTCTTGATCCGTATATGGCTTTGTCGAGAGAAAAGGAAAAGGAATTCGATTACAGTAAATGCTGTATCAGGCTACTATCTGGATCCTTGGATTTCTTCTCCAAAGCCAAAAAGTCAAAGTTCAGTCGATCAGAATCGTATGTATATTTCCAACTGGGTGAGGAGTATTTCAAGCAGAAAAACTACGCCATATCGATCAACAACTATCTCGTTTCGCTGTCAATTTTCCGGAATGAAAAGTGGTACAAAATTGTTGCTGTCATACTACTGAGACTTCTTCAGTGTTGTGTCAGGCTGAAGAGCTATAAAGATGCCAAACTGTACTATCTGCAGCTGTGTTCGCTGGATGAGAGATGGATCAGGGAGATATCTCACTCAATAAGCATTGAGCATATTGAAGACACAGATGAGGAAGAGCTGGTATACAAAGGAGAGCTGTTTGAAGGTTCCATCTTATTCAGTCGTAGAAGCTATTCGCTGGAAGAAAAAGTGCGGTTCCAGGTGATGTTGGATCCCAAGCAGATGAACTCACTTGTGAATCAAATAGCAGTCGAAGAGGTGACAATTGCATTTTCTGACGGTTTGGGAGAAATAGTGCTGGTCAACGATCCATCTGTGTCTGATGCTAAATTCAGAAGGTTTGAAGGAGAGTTTCGAGATCACAAACAAGAATTCGAGTGTAATCTTGACTTCTCCAAGAAGCAGGCCAAAGTGATTGAGTTCAGTTTATCGTCTGAGGCTGCTGGAACATTTAAGATAGACTCTCTTGACGTTCTTCTGAATGTGAACGGTATTTCCTTCCATAGTAAGCTGGACTCTTCTGCCAGGAATGAACGCAGGTGGTTCAGAGAGTCTTTGAGCAAGTTCAACAAGGACTTTGAGTTCGACATTGTCGAAGGAGTCCTGACGGAGTTCCAGGTGGTTCCTACTCCACCGAAGGTTGATGTGGAGGTTATTGCTGGTAAGGAAGCGTTCAGTGGACAAAGATTCCCGGTCTTGATAAAGATGCATAGCCGTGACTCCACTGAGTATGGACTGCAACTATACTGCCGAGCCGGGCTCGGATCACAAGAGCTAGCGGTCAACTGGGACGCGAGCGAGGAGACTGACGGGTCGTACAGCGCTCCTGACCCGCTGGGTGCATTGTCCTCTGCGAGCCATGTTGCTCTTGTGCACATCCCGATAATCAAGGACGCCTCGGGCCTTCTTCTGAGTGTGAACCTGAGGTACACGTATCTGGTTGGAAGCAATGCGAGCACCAGGATTGAGTATACGAAGCAGCTTGAGGTTCCTCTGTCGACGCTGTTCAAGCTGGACTTCACGGTATCTCCGTCTGCAGAATCCGAGATCCCGTCTGTGTTTAGCGTGGGCTCCTCGCAGGCAGCTGCCGTGCCTGTCCACAGGAGAGAGTGGGTCGGAAAGGCCACTATCACGAACAACTGCGGCCAGGCGGTGAGCGTTCACGGGATGCAGTTCGACGTAGCAGCCACCTCGCCAAACTCGCACGCGGAGCTGGTGGCAGTGGATAGGACTCCAGGCACAATTGCGGCCCAGAGCACAGAGGCCGTGTTGCTGAAGTACATGTCATACTGCGACGCGGGGGTTCTGAAGAGAGCGATAAACGTGAATATCACCATGTCCTGTGAGTACGAGGTGGAGGGATCCGGCGTCGGGGCCGGCGCCGGCGCCAGCACCAGCACCAGGAGCACGTACGGGGAACTGCTGTGGAAAGGGACGTTGCCCCACATGGACCCGCGGTGCCTGGTCAAGCTGCAGAGGCTGTCTGCGGGTCTCGTGGAGGCCGAGTACGTGATTGAGAACCCAACGTCGCGGATCTTCCAGTTCACAGCTTCGCTATCTACGAGCGAGGAGTTCCGGATCGTCAACTTCAGGAACCAGCTCAGCTTTGCGGTGCTGCCGTTCATGAAGCAGAGCCTGCGGTTCCAGTACGAGCTCATGAGCACCGACAGAAGCAGCAGCACCACGATGCGGCTGCCGGAGCTCAAGATATACGACCTCAACTACAAAGTGTACCTAAACAATCTGGCAGTGGGAAGCCTCATTGAGGCCGCCCAAGATGGGCTGTATTATGTCAATACATAAGGGGGGGGCGCCGGGGCCTAGTTGATCTTGAGCAGCTCAACGTCGAATATCAGCGTGGCATTTGGCGGAATCAGGCCGGGAAAGCCTCTGGCGCCGTAGGCCAGCGGACCTGGAATGGTCAAGATGGCCTTCTGGCCTACCGACAGCTTGGCAAACCCTTGCTCCCAGCCCTGGATCACCGATCCCTGGCCGATTCTGAACTGGAACGGCTTGTTTCTGTCTCTGGAGGAGTCGAACTTCTTGCCGTTTTCCAGCGTTCCGGTGTAATGAACAGTCACCAGATCTCCCGATTGCGGGAAGTTTGTTCCGTCGCCGGGATATACTGTTTCGATCTTTAGTTCTGACATGTCGTGTTGTCCGGTTTCTGCTGCACTCCTTTGTTTAAAGGAGAAGAAGAGGGTGTTTTCATTATTTTTCCCGTTCGTTGCCCTTCTTTCATTCACATCTTTCCAGCAAAACTTTTTCAGGAACCAGCAGCATTTTTTTTTGGCTTTTTTGATTGCCACACTATCGCTTATGTCAGCGCATTTGATAAAAAGAGCTCGGCTCCAGCTCAGCTCAGCCCAGCTCAAACTACTTCTTTCTGGCCCCGCGTCGGGCAGACGGCGTCGCAGGAGACTCTGCCGCGTCCGTCACCGCTCGCGACGCTCGCGTCATGGGCGTGCGTCTGGCCGAGGCGTCTTTCGGTGTGCCTTTCACGGTGCTGCCTCCCGTCGCGGCCGCTCTGCGCACCTTCTTGCTCGCAGGTGTCGACGCTGCCGAAGAGGCGCTGCGTTTCCGCGTCTCCGGCTCACTGCCCGCGCTGTCGTCTCCGTCAGAGGCCACGGCGGCTTCCGTGCGCTCGGCCGACGACTCGTCCATCTCGCTCTCCATCTCGCGGCGCAGGTTTCTCCGCGTGTTCTTGCTGCCGTTCTGCGACCTCGTTCTTCTTCTGGACGCTGCCTCGGGCCCGCCGCCGCCGCTCTGCAACACCTCGTCGTCCATCTCCTCCTCCTCCTCCTCCTCCTCCTCGCGCCCGGAGCCCTCCTCCTTTGGCTGCAGCGACCGCTTCCTCGACTGGCTTCTTGCTGCCACTTCCTCCCCACCCTCAGATCCCAGCTCCTCCGCCTTCTCTTCCCCGTTCTCCCCTTCCTCCTTCTTCAATTGCAGCTTGCGTCCGCTGCGCAGCACCGTGTACACCTCCTCCTGCTCCTCCTGCTCCTGCTCCTCCGCTCCGTCCTCCTCGGCCCCCTCTGGCTCCTCAGACCGCTGCTTCCTGGCAGATCGCCTCGTCTCAACAGACACCGACTTGCGCCGCACGTCAACCTCCTTAGAAGGACTAACAGGTCCCGCGGATTCAGGGCTCCCAGCCCCCGCCCCGTCCACCCTCGACCTCCGTCTGGTTCTGGCACCTGTCGACGCCTGCTCCTCAGGCTTCACTGGAACCTTCACATTGCCCGTTTCCTCGTCGTTGTCAAGACTCTCCAGCCCTTTCAAGTCATAGTACACGTTCAGCCGATCAGTCACATCCTGCTGAGTCACCTGGATGTCAGCAAACTTGGCTTTCAGCAGATCCACTATCTTTGTGAAGTTCTTCTCCTTATCAACACCTATCGGCTTGTGATAGCAGATCAGGTTCATCAGATACAATTCCTCTGCTCGTATCCAGTCCCTCATGATTCCGGTTACCGGATCCTCTCGCTCAAACCGGCTCCTTTCCCCTCTCCTGCGCTTCTTGGCTGCACTCCGTCACAAACGTTCTGTTTCCTCCTCCTCCTCCTCCCTTCTTTCTTTCTTTCTTTCCAAGTTTTTGAGAGAAAAAAAAAAAGTCAACATCTATACATTAAAGCTTCGTCTCGTCTCATCCTCCTCCCCTGGCTTAGTTAATAATTACGTAATCACACTCCTGTCAAGGTATTCCTTGATATTCTCCACCATCGCCTTCTTGGTCCGGCCCTTCTCGATCAGGTTGGGCTTCGAGTTGATGAACACCCGCAACTGGTCGGACGTGAACTGGCTCAGGTTGTCGAGCTTATACGCCTTCAAAACAATATCGTCCGTCAGCATAAGGCTTCGTTTCTGCTCCCGGTCCTCTGGAGTGTGCAGCTCCTGGTAGTTCCCGATCTTGGTCAGCTCGCTCTTCAGAAGCTTCACACTCTCAAACACCGGGGTGTTCTTCGCAATCCGCTGTCTCAGCCGTAAACACGCCTGTTTCAGCTCGTCTTCCATGTTCACCATTCTCTGCTTCTGTATTGCTGGAGGAGTGTTCCCGTCGCTGTCTTCGTCCTTGACCTCCCGCTGCAACAAGTAATCCTCCAGTGTCTTGAAATACCACTCCACCTGCGGGTTCGCTGCACTTGCAAGCACACCGCTTAGCTCCTCCAAAATCGCGTCAAAAGTGTTAGGCGTGATCTTCACACTGGGCTCGATTTTCTCCGTCTGATATGCCGGAAGACTCCGAATCTGGTCCTTGAACGGTATCTGGATCAGCGCAAGGCCCGACGGATACTTCCCACTCCCGCTCTTGAATCCGAGAGCCTCCGATGTCGCAATCAGGTAGTACATCCCAGGATACGACTGTTTTCGAGGCATTCCCCAAACAACGGCCATTTTGCGCTGTCTAACCAGTGATTGGTACAGAGCAGAAACAGTCCTCTGGGAATGGGTGTACGCCCCTGTCTCGTCTGCAGCCACTAGCAGCGGCGTGCCCAGTGTGTATCCGGCATTGAAATAGTCCAGCTTTCTGAATCCCAAAACCCGCAAGATAGGCTTCTCCTTCTCGTTGAACCGGCACACTCTCTCCATGTATTCGGGATCAAGATAGAAGTACTGGTCCCCGACATAGTGCGCCCTTCTCAGTCTGTCCGGAGGTAGTTGTTCCCCAGTCTCCTCGTCGAGTTTCGCCGTCACTCCCTCCACATATGTGTACTGGCCTTGGTTGTCGTAATATCTGTAGGGGGATCGCAGCTTCACCTCGTTGAACATAGCGTATCCTTTCACCGACACGTTCAGGTTGTTCAGCACTAATGTACACCGGAACGCCGTTCTTTTCACCTCCTTCGTCAGCAAGACTTTCGCCTCGATATCATCCGCAGATATCTGGTGTAATATAGGTCTGAAAGATGGTGCACTCTCCACCAACAGATCGCTCTGCCAGTAAGCCTCAAGCAGTGTTTCATACTCCGCAAGATCAAAGCGCTCTGGTCCTTTGCTCAGCAGAAACGGAACGACCAGAATCTTCTCCACGTTCAGATCGTTCAGAATACTCCATAGGGTAGTCCGCATAGCTGTATCGCCGCCATACGGCTTGTCGCAGTCTGTGAAAAGAAAGATCTTCTTCACAGTGTATTTCTTGACAAAATCCGGCACGTACGTAAAGTCGTCACGACACTGGTTCAGCAGGTTTGCAAGATGACGACCACAACTCGCCGACGGGTCCTCTACCACCATTTTGAACGTGTTTCTGTAGGAGTGGGGCTTCTCTCCCGTTTCGTCGTCCTGTGCGCGGTTTTGCTCTAGAAGCGCGTGGAGCTTCCTCAGCTGTCCAATGTTCAGATCCCGCAGCCTCAGCAACGGGTGCACCCCGGCACGGGAGCCCGTCTGTCCATCAGCGGCACAGTTGAAAAGATAGCATCCAACACCCGTGTTAGGAAGGGTTCTCGCGAGATCTCTCACCAGCCTCTCCAGGCTGCGGAAAATCGTGTCTAGGTTCGCGTACATGCTGGGGGTCAGATGGATCGCAAAGATGATCCCCTGGTGGACCTCGTACGATTCTTCTTCGTCCCCGTCAGCTTCTTCGTCGTTTCTGCGAGCACGCGATTCCAACTTGATCTCGGCACGCGCCTCCGTACTGGCTAGTGGCTGAGCGTTTTCTCCCCTGCTGGCCGCAGGCCTGCCCACATCCTCCATTGCGGAAACAAAGCGCGCTGCACTGCGAGAACGAGCCTCCTAAATGGTCAGCATCTGTTCAGGTTTATCTGTGTTTGTTTGTTTGTTTGACCCAGCAATCAGAGTGTTTATCTATCATCTCTATGTGTTTTTTTTTCTCGGGCGTGGATCTAACAATTTTCCCTCTAAAAACTCTTGCCTCCTTTTTTTCTCGCTTTTGGTTCCAGTCCCAGTTTTCTTTCGAAATCGCTGAGTCTCGTTTTACGATAAACGAGAGTGATCGAAAAAGGGTGCAGCTTCAATAGGACAGCAACGCGCCCCGAGGCCGCTCAGCAGCAAAACAACACCAGCACCTGCTTCTTCCCATCGCCACCCAAACACCGCCACACAACAACGACAATGGGCAAGATCACCGAGCTTTTATCGCATCCCACCGAACTGAAGGCTGCTATCCAGTTCAAGCTGTTCAGAAAGAGCCTGTATCCAGTAGACCTCTCCAATAGCGCCGAGTCGGAGAAGGTGTGCTACTACTTGCTGAAACTATGCTCCAGGTCGTTTTCCACCGTCATCATCGAGCTGAACCCCGAACTTCGGAACGCGGTCATGCTCTTCTACCTCATTCTCAGAGCACTGGACACCGTCGAAGACGACATGACACTGGACAACGCAGTTAAAGTCCCGCTTCTCAGACAGTTCGACACAAAGCTGCTCCTCAAGGACTGGACATTCAACGGCAGCGGCCCAAATGAGAAGGACAGAGAGGTGTTACAGAAGTTCGACATCATTCTGTCCGAGTACCACAAGCTCAAGCCCCAGTATCAGGACATCATCAAAGACATAACTCGTGTGATGGGCAACGGAATGGCCGACTATGTCACCAATGCGGAGTTCAACTCCTCCGGCGTCAGTACTGTCGAAGACTATGATCGCTACTGCTATTATGTTGCGGGCATTGTTGGTGAGGGCCTCACGAAGCTGTCTGTCGCTGCAGGCTTTGCTGATCCACTCCTTCTCACGGATATGAATCTGAGTTATTCAATGGGATTGTTTCTGCAGAAAGTCAACATCACCAGGGACTTCCGCGAGGATCTCGATGAAGCTAGAATCTTCTGGCCTAGGGAGATCTGGTCAAAGTATACCGACAAACTGGATCATTTTATAGAAGACAAATATCGTCAAGACGGACTCCACTGTGTCTCGGAACTGGTGCTCAACGCCTTAGGGCATGTCAAAGAACTGCTGTTCTATTTGTCACTGATCTATGATAGCTCTACCTTCAGTTTTTGCTCTATTCCACAGGTAATGGCCATCGCTACGCTAGCCCATGTTTTCCAGAATCCAGATGTGTTCGACCGTAACGTCAAGATCAGAAAGGGACAAACCTGCAAACTCATTCTTCAGGCTAGAACCTTCCAAGGTGTACTCGATATTTTCACGTACTATCTAAGGGTGATTCACCACAAGTGCCCTGTTTCCGACCCAAATTATCTGGCCATAGGAATAAAGTGTGGTGAACTGGAACAGTTCATCGAGGAGCTCAACCCAGATCCATCTCACATACCAAAGGGAATCAAGCCTAGAGAAACCAAATACCGGAAATCCGCCGCCAAGAAGCTGCAACTGGACAAGATCATCCAGCCAACACTCAAAAGAGAACAGCTCGCATGTGATGTCTCTCTGGTTCTTTTCGGAGCTTCGATCACTGCCGCTCTATATGCACTCTTTGATTTCCTCAAGTAAACCCGAATATTCAGTTAAGCTCACTATTTTGTGATGGTAAGTCTCGAGCTGAGCAACTTCAGTAGCCGCATGTCGGTCTCATAGTGATACTCTCCAAAGAGGGGAATTATGTCGTGAGAATAGAATAATCTCTCGCTCCTATCGTTGATCTTCTCAGCAGCTTGTCGATAGGAAAACAGCTTCTCAATTGTATCACTATTAACTTCTTCTTGCGGTAACGACAAGAATCTGCCAAGTTGTATATCTTGGGTTTCGTCGGCTATGTATCTCAACAGTAGACTTGTTCGATTATCCAGGGATCCAAATCGCTCCACGTAGCTGGCCAGAACAACATATAATAAGCTGTGCTCGTTCCCAAATGCCTGACATCGCAAAAGATGATAATAGTCACCAGCAGTTAGTTTTATATTTTGCTGCTGTGCCAGTTCCATTAGCTCTAAACAGCATACTTTGGAGCCGAATCTAGCAGCATTGTGGATAATGATGGAAAAATGACGATTTTCAAGAAGATGCAGCATCTGCATTTTTTTGAGAAACGTGATTGCAAATACAGTAGAGCCAAAGTGGCCCTTGTTGTTGTCAATAGACGAGAACAAACTGTAAAGAAAGAGCTGAATGGTCTGTTTTTCCTTCATACTCTTTACAAGCTTCAGCTTCTCTGCTAGTTTTTCATAATCATTGGCCGAGAGAGTCAGATCTTGCAGGAAAGGAGCAGGAATGTTCTTGAAGTCAATCTCGGCCCCCTGAGAAATCAGCTCATCGATGACTTTCCAGCTCGTCTCATGGTCCAGTGACGATATGAGTTTCAGGCTGATAGTTTCTCTGACAGACTTGCTCTCTATCATCGCAAGAACTTCTAAAGCCAGTTCGAGGTCGCCGCTCTTAGAAAACAGGTGGCCAAGAGCAATCAGCAAACCCTGAGAGAGTTGAACTTGGTCCCTGAGTTTGTGATATAGATACGATGACAGCCTGTAATTGCTGAAATCAACCGCGTCTCTAAGCATTCCACAGTAGTTCGTATTTGTCATAATGGGGCTATTGGTACTGTCAATGCTCATCAATAAATCTAGACTCCTGATCAGCTGTTCGGTATCGTTTCGACGGCTGGCCATAATCAATAGAGGGAAAGTCTGTAGAGATAGTAATAAGTCCAGCTTGTTCGAGACCATGTCCGAATAATCTGCCCAGAGCTGCCAGAAGATATCAACCGCCTGCTCATAACACTGATTGTTCACAAGATACTGTAATTTGAAGAAGCGATGGTCGAGATCAAGCTCTTTCAGCTTGAGATTGAATATTTCAGAGTAGTAAGGGGAGTTGGCCTTCAGAAAGATCTTTTTGGTTAACAAAATCAGAGGAGAGTCAAGCTGTAGCCTGAACTTCTTGATTTTATCCAGCTTGGAGGTTATGTATTCCATATCCGGCCCCACATCCTCTCTATTAAGGATGTCTTGAAACTTTGTGTAATAGAATGCAGGAATATTGGGCTTTCTCGGCTTTTCATGGCCCTTGGGAGCCAGCTCGTTGGTAGATTTGAGAATATTCCCTATTCTGCGAAACATTGAAGAACGGCTTCATCTAAGGCTGAGCGTTGTATTTGCCTCCAGGGCATCAGTCTCCATGTCGTTTGATTATATTGGCTCAAACGATTTTTCACCCCCACAATAACTAACAGTAATTTGAAAAAAAAAAAAAATTCCTAACTGAAAATAGAGTCTTAGCAAAAGCAAACATCTATTTCTTTCATAGGCCAAAAGTCCTGGAACAGAATGGGCGCTCCATTTCAAGGTTGATGATGTTACTTAGACCGTTTCAAAGACGATTTTTGCATTCAGGCCTTGTTCTGCGGGAAAATGGTGGGATTCAGGTCTTCGATCGTGCCATCAAACACAAACAGCGAGAAAGAGCGGGTCACAATAAAGATAGCCAAATGGTGGAGTATATCAGAGACGAAGTTGCCCGAAGAACAATCGAAAGACTCGCGTTCTTGAAGACTGATTTCACAGATGTAATGGATTTCGGGTGCCACGGAGGAAATTTTGAGAAACAGTTATGTCTGAGCGGTCTTGACGAGGATCAGAGATGGAAAGACGATAAGGAGCTCGTCAAGTCAAAAATAGGCAAGCTATATATGGTGGATTCCTCGCAAAGCATGTTAGAAAAAAGCACTCTCGATGGTTTGGATGAGCAGCTCAATATAGAGCGGATCGTTGCAGACGAAGAAACGTATTCCCATCCTCTGCTGAGGCAAAGGGAGAAATTCAACACGATTGTTTCTAACCTCGCTCTTCACTGGATAAACGACCTGCCAATGGTTTTCAAAAAACTGTATAACTCGCTGAAGCCGAACGGGTGCTTCATGGGATCTATGTTTGGTGGGGACACGTTGTTCGAGCTCCGGACGTCATTGCAACTAGCAGAACTGGAAAGATATGGCGGGCTTTCTCCACGTATATCTCCTTTTGTGGGATCTTCTGATGTTGGGTCGCTGATGCAAAAAGCGGGATTTCAGATGCTCACGGTCGACGTTGAGGAGATTGTGGTAGACTATCCGGATGTATTTGCTCTTATGACAGATTTGCAACTCATGGGCGAATCCAACTCGATTCTGAGCACCCCTCCGACACTAACCAAAGATCTCCTAATAGCACTTCAGCCAATCTATCAGGCTTTACACGGGGATCCTGAAACTGGTTCCATTCCTGCAACCTTCAGATTTGTATTCATGATTGGCTGGAAACCGGGAGAAAACTTCCCTGTGCCTGCTCAAAGAGGAAGTGGGACTGTCAGTTTCAAAGATGCGCTGAAAGATGACGCCATAAAGATCACCACTCTGACCGAAGATAAATAGATAGCATCACTAGATAACACACACTTGAAGAAACCTATCATCGACTCGTCTCGTAGTTTATCTCTTCCAGGGCCTCTTCTGCTGCTGCTCTGACTCTTGGAGTAGGATGCTTTTTTGACAACCAATATATTCTCTTCTGACAATCTGAGAGTTCATTGGGACATCTCAGGTAAAGGCATATCAGGACTCGAATTGCTATCATCATCCGCGGCAAGCTTGTACTATTGAGTGTCAGATTGTAAACTCTTACAAACAATGATCTAAGTTGGAAGCTCTCTGGGAAATCAAGATTAAGTTCTAATAAAGTGCAGCATAGATTCAAGGTTGCGTTTTGCTGCTTAAACCTTCTCTCCTTATTATAGTGCTCTGGGTCTTCACTTTTGAGGACTGAAGCGATATCCCTCAGAATTATATACTGTTTTTCAGGCTTGAGTTTTCGCCAAAGAACACAAAATGAATATATCGCAGAGTTGGTGCACGCATCAACACTATTAGCGGAACCTGCAGAGAAAGAGTACCCCTTCCAAAACTCTCTGGAATAAGACGAGTCCTCATTTTCAAGGTATTGATCTTCATACACAGTCAGTAGTAGCTCAAAGTAGTTGGACAACTTAGAAAAATGTGACCCATCCTTCCCGGTGAAGGAGAAGTTGATGCCCTGGCTTGATGCAAAACTTGAGTAGTATTCATGCCATCCTTTCAACCTAAGAAGTAACTCAAGCGAAGTGACACGAATGTTGTCCATAGATTCGCCTGACAAACGTAAAAGCTTCAGTTCAACAGATTTCAAAACTTCATTATCGAACGTGAATTTTGATGTGTTATCCGATATTAGCTTTATCGTTGCCAGCCTAATGAGACTTCCAACATCTCCCTTATTTGAGATAGTGTAATCATCAAGATTTGCTGTGAGTCGCATTAAAATAGATGATGGAACTTGGCGTTTACCCAGGTAAATAGAAATTGACTCAACTAGACAACTTCTCAAGTTGGCATCCATCCTTTTATCTAACAGGATATTCATAATCTCTTGGAACCTAGTGTCCAGGATCCCAGAGTATCCAACTGCTTTGGCAGTAGCCCAATTGTTGTTTCGAATATAGTAGATCCATTTCTCTTGAATATGTTCTGGGGGCTGCTTCATGTTGCCTGCAAGCTCAATGAACTTTGTCTCTATTCGCTGGTCAGAACTGCGAATTATATTGAATACACTTTGGAACTCGTGCTCGTTCAATACAAAACCAAATCTTGCCAAAGCTGAGAGAAGATGCAGAAATTCCTCCCCTTTAAAAACTGGATCCTTGTGATAATCGAAAATCAGGCTACTAAAGAAGGAGTGAAACTTATCCGCTTCTTTGTAGCCCGGGACTAAGCTAAGCAGTTCAGCGATGCAGTAGAGTAAACCTGTCTCTCTCTTTCGTTGTACCTGCGTAAAAAGATCTTCAATAGTTTGGATAACTTTTGAGCTATCATTTGAATTAGCCAGCATTGATTTAATGGTTATTGAAGAATGAACTCTGACATCGTAATCAAAGTTAATTATACCAGAACTCAGTAGTGCGGATAGGAAATCATCCGCCATCAGCCCACCTAGATTCTGTATTATATCAAGACTCAAGGAGAAGGATTTTCCTAGCTGACCCAGGCTCGTGTAATCCAGGATTTCTATTAGTTTCACCTTGTTTGTTCCAATATGTATGTCAGACGACGGAGCTAAAAATGAAAATACAGGATCACCGTGTCTTCCAACTAGTTCTTGCAGAGCTGCAGAGCTAGCACGTCTTATCATTAAGTCTCTATCATAACAGGAGACAATCATGAGATCCTTGAAAAGCTGGGCCCATTGGACAACCGACAGCTCAGTTGAAGCGAATTTCTTTGACAATGACCATGCTACAAAACAAGAAGCGTCCCTGACAGTTGATCCTAAAGTATAAGTGAGTCTGTGTTGCTCAACAAAGAGTGTCCGGTGTAGAATTGATAACGTTATCGCAGTTTGTGAACTCGACAACAGTCTCATTCGGGCAAATTCTCCCAAAGCAAGCAAAACCCCGTGGTATCTCTCCAAACTCATGAGTTCAGCGTCTATATCAAGAGTAAGATTCATTTCTGGACTAGTGAAATCAATACCTGGAATGTTCAAACTTTCAATCAAAGAGGCAACAATATCATTCTTCAGATCTTCGTCCAGCAGCCTACAAAGCTTGGCTATTTGCTTGGCAGCAGAATATCTTATTGTATTATCCCTATGGTCAACCAGATCAAATAGCGAGTCGACGATATCCTCAATTGGATCATAATCGTGATCTGTGAGAAATAGAAGCGCTAGCTTTCCGAGATTTTTGACAAAGAGCTTCAAAGTGGATGTACTTCTATCTTTGTCTATTTCATTCAGAATCAGGGTTAGTATTCTTTGTAAACATGGGTAAAGAGTCCTAGTCTCTGCCAGTTTAAGTAGGTAGTTGGTAGTTTTCAAGGCGCCGATTTTGAAAAATAAAGAGCCGGTTTCCCAAGAGGCCGAATTGAAATTCTCATTGATGAATCGCACCATAAAGAGCGAGTTTCCAGCTCTGGATAGAAATCTAGCTAAAAGAATTGCAGCTGAATCGTTGTCCTTCCCACTGGAAGAGAGATAATTGAATGAGAGACTGTAAATGCGAGTTGGTAACGTTGAGCTGATTTTCTCTAACGGAAAAGGAACCAGAATAAGAATAGATAGCCAAGTCAGCAGAAAGAACCTCTCTTTCCAGTCCTGAGTAGTTTCTGCAATATCTAGTACAGTAGCTATCATATCCACTTGACTGGGTAAGCAGTTGGAAACCGTTTTGATTCCACGTGTTTTCACAAAGTTGTAAAAGATTTCACTGATCTGACCTCTGAGAATATCATTTTCTCCATTGAGGCAGTTGGATCGATAGGCATTGACAAGCCGTTCGATAAATGACCTCAGTCGGTGGTCCAGTAGTTGTGGACATGGCTGAAGCTGCTCAAGGGCTTTTAGCAAGTCTTCAAGGCTGTTAGATGTGTTGTTGTTGTCTGACGCGTGAATAGATCCCTCAAAAATATCAGAAAGATCGCGGTCTATACCTTCAATGAGGGCATTTGCGATCTTGGAAACACGCAGTTCGTCCGCTTCCATCAAATATAATTGCTTCTCCCGCAAAACAGTCACCTCTGCCTAATGCAAACTCTGCTATAGGTCAATCATCTTGCACGATCTGACTATCGTTCTTATTGCTCGAGATCGATAAACTAAATAAAAATACACCACTATTCTCCTGGTGCAAGGATGTACACATAAAGTTGAGATACAGCATCTATTCATATATACAGTTATAGATACTTACTTGATGGCGGTATTAGATACGGAGGATAGCAACAACTTCTCCGTATTCCAGTGCTTCAAACACCTATGTGTTGACTTCAGAGGATAGAAGTGGAGTTTTAGATGGATCTCTAAAGTTTTCTTGTTTTGTATCTGATTCAATATGCAGATTCACCTGGAAATGTTCCACCTCGAAACTATCAAACGCCTTTTGCGCAGGGCTCTGGTTGCCCTCGTATGCCAGTGTCACTTCCATTTCTCCCTTCCAGTACATTGTACCGTAATGTGATATGGGCGACAGTTGGAACATGACCATTTTCGCGGTAGCTGGGACTTGTTCGTCTCTGTAGTACTTGTAGATCTTCCATACTTGAGCCTGTGTTTTGGGTCGTGGTTGTATCTTATACTTGAGATAAACTAAGTTGGGTCTCATATTATGAAGTGTGAGAGGATACTGAGTGAGTTTGCTAAGTACATGTTCTGTATATATTAACACTGAAACTGTATGTATGATATTTCCTGCTACCAATTAGGCAGTGAAAAAAAAAGAGAATATGTCAATTAAAAAAAAAACATAAATATAATAAAGGGGGAGGCTTTGGGACGCTCGACGCGTCGGTTACTGACACTGCCAAAACAAGATCTATATTTAGCCCACATTCTACAACATGCAAAATAATGCAGAGCGAGAAGCTCTTACAAAGCAACGCGATATAACGGACAGGAAATAAGGTAGGATATGTAGAACGATTTGTAGCTAAGCCTCCGAAGGTGAAATTATTTGCGCCTCTGCCATTTTCTTACACGGGCATATTGCGGCATTTGCAGCTTATTTTTGTCCGGGATTTGCGCTTGCGTCCATAAATAGATCACACGGTTGAGACGATTTAAATAGACAGTGAATCAATCTCTCATCAAGTTTTATAAAGAAACAGGCTATTGCTGTATACCATAAAATATCACAGCCATGAGACTGACAGCTATTCTTCTGACCCTTGCTACAGGAACTCTGTCGAAAAGACTGGGTGTCCGCCAACTGGATTCTTCTGCGGGCGCAGTTGAGCAAAAAGCTGATGGGACCGCGTCGTCTACAGCTTCCCGTGCCTCGTCTACCCATGTATGGTCCTCGGAATTTTCTGTGTTACAGTATGAGAACTTGGGATATAGCGGATATTACTATGGAGTAAAGAGTATTGACTCAAGCAGTAATGACAAGTGTACATGCGAACTGAACGTGGATGAGCCTGTATATTTCAGCGGACCAAACGCACCTCTGGATGGAGAGTTATCGGTTCACATAAGAGGCCCTATCAATCTACAGAAGTTTGCTTACTACGTTACGGACAGCTACATTGAAGGGGACACCACTGGGACATGGTCCAGACTCGCTTACTATGACTCAGGATCAGAGACTGCAGAAAATGTTACATTTCTAGCCAATGTAGGCACCAACGTGACATGTCTTGGAAAGGCTCTAGACTATTTGGATGCGGATGGGGTCTCTCTCGCCAGCTCTGCTACAGTTTTGGACAACGTAACATTAGTATCCAACGAGGAGTTTGTCATCATGTCGAACATCTCGTGTGAGTCTTCAGGGTGGGACAATGATTGTGGGGTTTACAGAGACGGTATTCCTGCATACCATGGGTTTGACGGTGTCACAAAAATGTTCCTGTTTGAGTTCCTAGCTCCAGAAGAATCCAGTGCGAGCCCGGACACTGCCAGCTACAACATGCCAGCTCTGTGGTTGTTGAACGCCAACATTCCAAGAACGTCGCAGTATCCGACAAACACCAACTGCTCTTCGTGGTCGTCTGGTGGAGGAGAGTTTGATATTTTCGAGATCCTCAACGTTACTGAAAGTTTACATTGGTACTCTACCATCCACGATTACCAAGGAACGGGATACATTGAGACTGGTCTGGCCAACGAGGGGTACTTGTTAAGAACTCCGGAGAGCGTGATGAAGGGTGGGGTTGTGTTTGGGTCTGATGGCGTGGCTACCGTGTTTTTGTCCAACGACACGACTCTTGATGCTCAAGTAGAAAGCTCCAATGTATCACAGTGGATCTCCAGTCTTTTGAATGAGGACGGCGAACATGTCATGAGCCTGTCTTCTGTTACGATCGTCGCTGCTACCTCCACAGCCTCGTCCTCTTCAACAAAGAACGGGGGTGTTCGTGCTTTACCTGCCACGGAGTCATGGTTGTGGACTTTCATGTTCCTTTGTGCGGGATTGTTGTCGCTGGTCTGAGATTGTACGCTTTTGATAGACAATTATAAGTATAGAATGGATAGATAGATGTAAAGGCTTATATGATATGAGTGTCTACTGTTGGTTCTTGGCTCTTGGTATAAGGCTGTGCAGATCGTCAGAGACTTTCTGCCCGTTTGGAAGGAATTGTGTGCAACACGTCCCAGATTTTCCACGCGCTCTCAGTTGAAGCAATAAAAAAGGAGACAACTAAAAGTGAACCGAAGCAATCTATAGCAAACAGCAGGCAAGCTACAACCAGCTACAACAGCTAAAACAGCCATACAATAGAGCTTACTCTAGCGGCCTTTTTCAGTACCACCCGATTTACAGGAAACTACGGAAAATGGCAGGAGAATGGACTGTAGATCCTGACTTTCGTAGAAAGTTATTGGCTCTACAGAAGCAAGGTGACAACAAGAAGTGTTTTGACTGTAAGGCACCCAACCCACAGTGGGCATCTCCGAAGTTTGGTATTTTTATCTGCCTAGAGTGTGCGGGTGTGCATAGAGGTCTCGGAGTGCACATTTCCTTTGTTAGATCGATCACCATGGACCAGTTCAAGCCTGATGAGCTGGCAAGAATGGAGATGGGGGGAAACTCCAAATGTGCACAGTACTTTGAGTCGCACGGCGTGGATCTTTCGCTGGTGCCTCAGAAGAAGTACAACAACTACGTTGCTGAGGATTACAAAGGGCTGCTGAGTGCACTGATCCGTGGAGAAGAGTTTGTCGAACCAGACCATACTGGAGAGCCGCTTTTCGCGGCAGGCAAGACTACAGATACATCAGCGCCAGAGACCGTGGCGCCAAAGACTCACAGTGAGTCGTACTTCGCCAAGCTGGGCTCGCTCAACGAGTCGCGGCCTGCGGATGTGCCTCCTTCGCAGGGGGGACGGTACCAGGGGTTCGGGTCCACTCCTGCGCCGTCTACTCAGAGCAATAAGGGCACGCTCTCGATGTTCACGCTGGACTCCTTCCAGAAGGACCCTGTGGGGACTTTTTCTCGTGGTTGGGGTATTTTCTCTTCCACCGTAGCGCAGTCTGTCAAAGAGGTGAACGATACAGTAATACAGCCGGGAGTGAAGCAGCTTGCTGATCAGGAGTACGCCCAACAGGCAAGAAGGGCCGTGGAGCAGTTCGGCCAGAAGGTACAGCAAACGGGACATTCTTTGCAGCAGCAGCTCGATGGGGGCTCTCGAGGCAGCGCTGGGGGGCAGTACAGTCGTTTGTTTGACGGGGTGGGAGAAGGCGGAGAAGAAGAATCTGTTTCCCCTGCGTTTGGACTGGAGAAGCCCAAAGAAAAAACCAAGCTGACGAGTCTGAGCGGTAACCTGCAATCTAAGAACAAACAGCAGCAACAAGCACAGGAGGATGACTGGGACAGTTTCTAGACACATTTAGCTACATGAGATGTTGAATCTACTTCCAGCTAGGCGCGGGACGGCACCCCGTTTAGGAAAGACCTGGCACGTTTTGATGCGGACTTTTCCGCTTCTCAACTGCTCGGATCTGCGCTGCCTCCTCTCCGTTACTATCCATAAAGACGTCGGCACTCTAGATGTATCGTTCGACTATTTCCTGTTTGGGACGCATTTAGGTCGCTTTGTCAGCGATTACGCTACGTCATCTAATAAATCGTACAGAAAAGGAAATACGAGAGGCATAAAAAAAAGGTTAAATCATATTATTGTCTGCGTATATATAAGTCTTCGGAAGCTGCTTTTATGATAGCCTGGACAAAAGGGAGCAGGATTTAGCAAAGAGCAGAGGCAATAACACTGCTGAAATTGGTTGGCTGTTTTTCAAGAGGAACATCTTATCAAAAAAACATGGTTTCTTCCACGATTACAGAGACGGCAGTGAATGCGAGAAGCGTTCCTAACACGCTGGAGCCTGCCACTTCAAAAGGCTACACTCTCGGGGAGAGAGGCGCACATAACATATCGATGGGAGCTGCCTGCCCGTTTCCTATTCCTGAGTTTGATGATCCCTACAAAAAAAGAGAATGGATGCTAGAACATATGGCGGGAGCCTTCCGTGTGTTTGCCAGAAGAGGGTTTGTAGAGGGAAGTTCGGGTCACATATCGATTAGAGATCCTGTAGACCCTACAACCTTTTGGATCAATCCACTAGGCATCCATTTTGGGCTTCTCAAGGCTTCCGATATGGTTCATGTGGACGAGCGCGGAAAGATTCTCAGTGAAAATAAAGTTGCTATCAACGCTGCGGGTTTTGCTATCCACTCAGCTCTTCACAGGGCTAGACCAGAGGTGAACGCGGCATGCCACACGCACTCCACTTACGGCAAGACGTACTCTGCGTTTGGAAAACCGCTGGAGATGCTTAACCAGGACGTTTGTACCTTTTATAACCACCACTCAGTCTACACTAGCTTTGGAGGAGTTGCCATTGAAGCCAACGAGGGTGAGGAAATTGCTAAGTCTATTGGAGATGGACACGGGGCTATTTTACAGAACCACGGTCTTATAACAGTTGGAAACACCGTTGATGAGGCTGCGTACTTGTTCATGTTAATGGAAAAGAGCTGCCAATGCCAGCTGATGGCTGATGCAGCCGAGAACCAGGGCAGAAAGAAGCAGATCATTGGGGACGAGGAGGCCGCGTACACGTATCACATTGATGCCGATAGGGAGTCGCTTTACATGGAGTTCCAGCCCGATCTGAGCTACGAGATAGCCCAGAACGATGATTTTTTGTCGTTTTCGAAGGCCTAACTTGTGCATAGCTGCGTTACCATAGCGCTGAGCTTATCACACTGCATTCATCAAAACACATCTATCACTCTGTAGTTGCTCTTTACAACCATCAACCTGTACTCATGGACCTGTATCAATATTCATCATCTTGTATTATCAGTATTTATCAATATTTATCACACTATAATTTCACTGCACATGAAGAGGAAAAAAATAAAAAATTGACATATTCAAAAGTGGTGACTTTCCAGCCTCTTCTTCTCTCTGCTCGGTTTGCTTTTACTCAAACGCATATGAACAGACCATACGGCACCGAATTGCCGAGTCGCAAACACGATGCATCTTATCAAGCGTCGATCGACCCCGACAACGACCTCGAGATGACAGACGTCAACATCGAGTCTCAGGTTGACCGAATTGCCGCATTAGTATCCCACCAAAGGGCGTCCAGTGCGCCCCAAAGCAGCTCCCCGGTACCGCTCAGTAGCCCGTATACTTACCCCACACAAGCAGGAAGCCTGCAGCACAATTCACAGGGAGAACGTATCATATTTTTGGTGATAGACTCTAACTTCATTCTGAGCCATCTATCGATAATAAACGATCTACGCAACCTACATTCCTCATACAACGATGTTTTCCGCATAATAGTCCCCAACCAGGTGATGAAGGAGTTGGACGGGCTGAAGTCTTCCTCCCGGGAAGACAACAGTGAGTATTCCATGTCGATTTTGGCCCGAAGAGCCATTGACTGGTGTTATAGGTATCTTCACAACAGTGACTTGATCGTTCGAGGTCAGATGCTGCAGGAGCGGGTGGACCGAAGCGCTGAGCGCGACGATGCCATTCTGGACTGCTGTCTGTACTTCAAGCAGACTTACAATCCGAATCTGGTGGTTCTGTTGTCTAACGATAAGAACTTTTGTATAAAGGCGCTGTCTAATCAGATCTTAACCATATCGTTTCGACCGGGAATGACAGCACGACTTATAGCAGACACCATTTGTCAGGAAAACGACGTTAGAGTGCATGGGGGTGCATCAGTCAATCTCCTCGCCCAGCAGCCCGATGGTGATGCTATGATGGAGGACGTTGCTGAGGAGAGAGTCACATTTGACCAGGCCGCTTCTACAGTATACGAGCAGACTGTGCAGCTGGTGCGCGAGGCTATTGAGTTTGTGCTGAGAGACGAATTTGGAGATGACTTCGATCTACTCGGATACGAGTTTTCTCACACTCTCAAGGACTGTTGCTATACTTTGCGAAAATACACTGTATCCACGTTCGGCGACTATTTCAGAGTAGGAGGGCCAGTGAATCCCCTGAAATTGCTCAAGGACCATGATAATATAGCTATGTTTGCTTCCAAGCCAGACACTGCGACGAAGCTCAAAGAGTTTTGTGAGTTCTGGATAATGATTCTCCGCGGGCTGTACAAGAAGAGAGACAACGCTCAGAAGCTGGCGCTCGAAAAGATCGCAGAATCTTGGTATAGCCAAGTCAAGTGCGTGGCATGAGCATGTACGTCCCTGGTTAACCAGCCTCAAACTATTATCATTGTAGTCGTGGGTGTTTGGTATGTGTGTTTGCAGTGTCTGGTTCTCGATTTCGCTTTCGGAAGTTGGACTGTAGAGTGCCCAGTTTTGCAGTACCACGAGAAGTCTCCGTCTTAATATACTTTCTCCTGTTCGACAATGTCGGTATTTTGCTATAGCTTGGGGTTGGTTTCATGGTGCTCTTTCTGGCAAAATCCCAAGCGCTGCTGAAGTCTGGCGATAATAGCGTGCTCCATATATGGTCCGGATCGACCGGCCGTGACCTGAGAACCTTGAACAGGTTGGTTCTGGTATCCTGATACGTGGTACCCATCGACTTGGATAGACTACTGTTTTTGAGGAATATGCGCTGCACTTGCTCACTGTTGAGGATTTCAGCATCATCCGAGAAGGTGTTTCCCGAATAGTCTTGTGCCATGGACGTTGCAAGCTTTAGAATGATCTGGTTTTTCTTAGCCAGCTCTTTGGCTAGCTCGGCTACTAGACTAGACTGGAAATAACAGTATTCAGCTATGCTTTTTTTGACCTTCGAATGAAGCACTCTGCTGTCAGTGTGTGCAAGCTTTGTAAGCGGTATGTTGAGCTCAAATCCGTCATGCTCATCTCTTGAAACGCTTATCTGGGAGAAATCATCGGAGATGGTGATTTTCGCTTTGCAAGCGTTATCGAAACAGGTGGAGAGCAGGTTTTCTAGGATCCGCGCGACATCAGACTCTGATCCAAGAATAGCATCGTTGAACCGAAATAGAGAAGCGAGATCCGCCACTGTCCGGTATATAGAAACATAATAAACGTTCGTATCGGTTAGGATAAGCTGAAGCACTGGTGTTCTGGTCAAGCCTGCTTCTAATCCGAGAATGTATCTTTTTTGAGCCTGGAAAACAGGCCGCAACGCTCCGGGAAGAGTCCAGCTCTCGTCATACGTCATTCAGAGCAGATTCCCAAAGAGTAGGGTTGTTGTGATAGAGAGGCACGGCAATGGAACTATTTTTCAAAAAAAAAAAATAGTGTTCATGTTATTACGATTTCAGGTGTTGCGGAAAG
>JAKTQX010000054.1:0-27167 GCA_030559035.1 Ogataea wickerhamii
AATGAATCTTTCTTGTATTGAAAACGTTGAACATTGATTTTCTCTTCCCTCTAAAAACATCCGTAAAAGATCTTTAGCAGAATCATCAGTAGAGGCAGGAAATACTGTGAGGGGATCTGAGTTCTCCTCAAGTCTTATTGGTTGATTTTCTAGTTTTATTTCGTTGTTAGTCAGACTTCTAGACGACTTTATGATTTGAACTCAGTCCTCTAGACTCTAGAATGAGTGACTACCGAGCCTGAGCATTCTGGTTTTATCCAAATCAGATACTACGTTATCGAAACGTTTTGAAGTATGTTTGGTGAAGCGTTTGGTGGTACATTTTATAGTCCAAGTGATTGCAGCATCTTGCAGGCAGTTCTATGTGACATCCAGAAACTCTAGCATCCCGCTTTTCCTCACTCATATATTGCCTCCAGCAGTAACGATGTATCTTTTCCAAAGATGGCATCTAAGGCCTGCTTCCTGGAGTGATTCGCCTTTCTATGACATACTTCGAAGAAGCATCTTAGATGAATATTTTCTACCTGATACTTCGAATCCAGCATAATCCCCGTAAATAATTGAATTTGAAATTGTCTTCAGGCAGGTATGTTTTGGCGGGTTTTTGGGTGCGATTATCTTATCTCGAGATATCCACAACCTCCAAGTGAAAAAAAAATATTGAGATAAGAAAACTACCGAACAATGAAAGATTGTTCTACCAACTCGCTTAGTACCAGTAGTGGGGGTTGGCAGGTAGGAGTCAAGATTATGATAGAACAAACGAGAAATACACTGAGGACCTCCCGATTTTGATTCCTGGTACAGAACAGGTTTTTTACATGCAGACAATAGAGAAGAAATTGTTGTTCCTTTCCCAACTTCCGAATTTAAGGAGCCGCTCAACTGGAGCACATGGAGCAAGAATTGGAATTTTTTGCAACTGTTATACTAGTACGCGATGTTCGCTGCTGCTGTTTCAGGAGTCAGTTTCACTTCTCCAAATTTCAATACCGAGTTCAATCTCATCTTTGTATATTTTCTTCTTGGGTGTACCGGATCATTTGCTAGATTTCATGAGCAAATTATCTATATACGCCAGGTTTAAAGATTTCTGGAAGTGGTTTTGATTGGATCAAACATCTCAGCTTCGAATACAACGGATAGAAAGGAATCATTGCTTAACTAATCAGGACCGGAATTGTGGTGCGTTATTTGAAGGACTACCAGGATGTTTTCCAGCAACAGTACAAGGTATGTTACTTTGTAAAACATTTTAAACGGATTCTTTTCTTTTCAACTTGATTGTTTTCATACCCCTCTCAAAAGCTCTTTTCTTATTCTAATTTCTGGCCCAATATTTTAGTTTGATTTCCCTTCCTGCTCTGAGAATCTCGTCCCAGTCCTCACCATACTTTTCTAGCTTATTCCCTTGATCAGTGTTTGGTCCTGCCAGCTTTAGTAAGTCATCGTAGTACAATTTCAAATCTGGAGGCACACTATGGAAAGAATGACCATCCCCTTTCTCAGCTATTCTCTGTTGTTCCCAAATTCTTTGCTCATCAGGACTTGGTAATTTCAATCTTCCAGCAAGTAATCTTGCAATTAGTGTTGACTGATACTCAAAAACTCTGAAAGTGATTGCTGCAATAGGAATTCCAACATAGGAGATGGTGGGATCCCCGATTGTAAATATATGATGGTAGAGTCCTTTGACTCGGTTAGTCTTGCTATCGACAGGATTATTGTCATCCCTTAAGAAGGGGAAATCAAAGAGATATCCAGTACAGAAAATAATCTCATCGACATCCCGGATTATACCTCCTTGTTTAAAGGTCAAGATCAGTCTATTGTTTTCATCCGAGATATCGACCTTCTGAACATCATCAACAATCAATACATCGGGATTGGATCCTAGTGAGACATTGAAGTCGTTTCTAGCTACCTGATTCCGAGCAGAAACAATTATTGGCTTCTGTACTACCTCTAGTAAATCACTCACCAGATCGGCGGCAGAAATACCTGTGCCAACTACCACAATCTTTTTTCCAGCGTAGTCAGAAACATTTCGGAAAGAGTTAACGTGAGATATGGCGTCTCTGTTTTTTTTTTGGGCTTCCCACAGTCCTTCAATATTGGGTATGTTCGGGATAGAGTAATGTCCGCTCGCTATCACGATTGCATCGTAAGTTTTGTTATACCAGATATCTTTTCCTTCTTGATTCCGGTTTATCTCCCGGAAAGTAAGCTCCCACCGATTGTTCTTATCTTTCCTTGCTCTCTCTACAGCTGTATTGTAATAAACGGACTTGGAGTACAGCTTGAACTGATCCTGAATATATCTCTTCACCACGTAATGAGGTCTGAAAGGATTTTTGGCCCCAAAAAGCGTTACAGACTTTTCTGACCTCTCTTCAGGAATTTGAGAGAAGGTGAAAGACATCAGAGGCTCGGGGACATTCGTCTCTAAAGAATCATAGACTGCAGATTTGAAACCATATGGTCGAAACCTGCTGGGGTGCTCGCCTAAAACCTCAGGAATCGGAGAATCTTGAGAGTACAGATCGGGCAAGAGTGGGAGTCTTTCAGCCTCCTTCTCATATAACCTGGGTAACATTAAACTTGTTAGCAAAAGTGACTGACGTTACATATAAAATGCATTCACTTACCATAATCCACCAGGTTCACTATTTCTTTCGTAGACATCAACGATCTCAAATCCTCCCTCTGCTTTCAAAGCTTGTATAGCACTCAAGCCCGCCGGACCGGCTCCAATTACGGCAATGGATCTAATTCCAGACCCCACAGTCATAAATGAAAGTTGTGTATGTCAGTACAAGAATATTACACAACACTACATCAGTGCTAATAAGAGAATTATAGAGTTCACGTTACCTGCGAATTACATTTATGGCAGCAACAAAATCTTAACCAAAAGTTGACTGAGCGTCCTTCCTGGAAAACGATAAATGCCGAAATGCACACCACAGTGTAACATGGGGTATAAAACACGGAACGGGATCCATTTCCGTCAAAAGCGATAATTTTAGTAGTATAGAATTGTATAAGCCGCATGCATATAATGTATATGGACACGTGACATTACAGAAGTTCAATCGTGAATATCCATACCCTCAATTTTAACTGGTACTCACTTTTAGGCGGCTCGGGATACCTAGATGTATGATTTCTATTGAATTTCCGTGTTGCATTATTCTGCCCTTACTTAGGCATGAAAAGAATGATGCCATACCACGAGCTACAAACAAGCCCAATTTCGAATACAGTGATTGGAATTCATCTGCAGTATTGGAAATATTTCTCCTCAATGCTTCCAACTGGCTTAGTCTCTTAGTGCGCAATTTCTCGTTGTTTGGTCTAGCTACGACTACGAGCGACACGATACTGATAGGCAAAGGTACTTTCAGATTTGCATAAAAATGGATATGACCGAAAACACTGAATCCATCGATGATCTTGTTAAATCACTTACTAGAAAATCTATGAGAGCTCAGTCTGCCTGTGAATTTTGTAGGAAAAGAAAATTGAAATGCGATGAAAAGAAGCCTCAATGTTCATATTGCAAGAAACGAAATGGTGAATGCGTCTTCAACAGAAACTACACCAAAACGCAATTGGCGCTGAGCTCTCAGGAGAGAATTTTGAAATTTATAATTCAAAGACTTGATCACATAGCTTCTGGCCTCAATTCATATCAGAATTCTCCCCATAACTATGTTGGAAAACAGCACTCAAATGTAGAGACGAGAAATGGCACAGACTACTCCAATGTACACTCAATCATGGATTCATATGATGGCCATAAAACAGAATATAAGGGGCTAGACTCTGAATATCCACTTTGCTCACCTCTGGACTACAGTATATACTCCCCTTTCAAATGGAAGAATGTGCCAATAGTCTCTGAAATTCCTCGATCACCTGTAATAATTTCCATGGAGAGAGCAGTACCTTCTTTGAACCCGTTCAATCTCTCACCGCTATCGCTCAATACGAGCTTCAGTTATATAGACAAGTGTGTGAGAAAGTTTCTTGAAGAGATATTCCTTGATTATCCAATGTTGTGCGATAAAGTGATTAAAGAAACAGTAAACGGACTAGAGGTCAGTGGTTTTGGTACTGGTATTGATAATGCTATATTACTTCTAATATGTGCATGCTCAAATGCTCTTGACTCAAAATCTTTGACAGAAGCCGATGGAGATTCGGGAAAAAATCCCATCGGTTACCCCTACTTCAACTTCGGATTACAGATACTGTTATCATCTCAAACATCTTGTGGATTGTCATATGTACAGGGATTGTTGTTGGCGAGCATCTATTTCAAAATCAGTGGGAGGTTTGTTGAACAGATGAAATATTTACAAATGGCCTCAAGATCGTTCATAACAATGGTGAATATTGAAAATATGGAGTTGATTGAATCTTATAAGCGTCACACGATATATCGTTTATACTGGGTTATACGGATACTAGAGGTGGAATTATATCATCAGCTGGAGCTTCCTTTGAATAAAGGGGTAGCGGAAATAGATTCTCTTATGGATCTCCCTTTGGGATGTGACAAAGAAGCTTCTGAGTATCTGAACAGCATATGGATTTCCTTTATTCCGAGGATCTCAATATCCCTTATAAGGGAAAGGGTTACAGTTTCACTGAGATTTATACACGAAAGGAGCCATTATTCCGAGAATGATTTAATCGAACTAAGAGAGACTGTTGGAAAATTTTTGAATGAGCTTTACATTTACAAAAGTGAGTTGCCAGCTTGCTGCAAATGGGAGACGCTTGATACAGAGAAATATAATAGTGCATCGAAATCTAGTTTCAATCGCATTCCCATGAAGTTGAAACTAGAGTATGAATATACTCTCTTCGTGACATTGGTGCCTTATTTGAAAGTCTCTATTGATCAGAATGCAGCTTGTCCACTGATACCGATTGAGCTGTGTTACGATTGCTTGAATGCTGGGTATTCGTTGCTGTTGACCATTTTACAGCATTCAAAACTCCTCCCTTTCTTGGATCTACATGAGATAAGCCTCGGTATAGGTATAGCCTTCCTACTAGAAATTTGCAAAAAGAGAGGTATTCCCGTAGATATGCATATGGTTTCAACAACCATCGAATATTTGAGATCGCTGAATATCAATTCAATAAGTGTGAACCAAGCACACAGACTTCTGGAAAGGATTTCTGGGACACTAAATGACTTGAGCTACATTTTGGAATAGAGACTCAGTTGGCGTAATTAAAAGATGATTGATAAAACCGTAAACAGAAGCTGAACTCACGTTTAAATACACTGTAGTTCCTTTGAACAAGTATCAAAGCTTACAATTACCAAGAGGCCATCCTATTTCTGAAAAAGCAGAGCGCAATGTAGTAGCCAAACAAATTACAACTGTTGGATGAAGGATCAACCACTGAGATCATGCTATAGGGGGGTTTCAATAGATACTCTTTTCATTCCTTCTTGCTGTCGTGACTTTTTACCAATTTCCTATTATTATTTTTTGACTTTTTCCTGATTCAATGCACACGGGTAAAAAACGGCAATTTGATCAGTTCCGTTAGAAAAGCCACAATTTATATCTGTAGACTAAAACGGGGTTTGTGAGGTTTGAACGCTCTAACAAGTGCAGAAGTTGAAGACACTATTTTGACTACTTCCAGTGAATCTCATACAGTATTTTGAGCAATGGCGTCTTCCTATGAGATTTATTAACAAATACGCCACAGGTCTACTAATGAGAAGAACAATTTATTCAAATTATTTATAAAGTGTTCTATGCTCTTCACTTTCTTGAAATATTAGTATGATTTCGTCATTGAATGGCTCGTATGATCTGCATCTTATCGAAAGTGTCAGCATATTGCAATGACTAATCTAACAGAGACACTACAGCTATATCCCCACAAAGTATGGTACCTCAACAGGCAGCTTCGGCAGTTATATCTATTGATGATACCTGCTATTGTCTTTGTTCATGTCTCTGTCGGATTTGATTCTAGCATTGCAGGCTCTGTTCAATTATTGGACTCATGGCAAACAGCGTTCAATTACCCGCAGGGTGGTATTCTTGGATTATTGACTGCATCTTATTCCATTGGATCCATTACAAGTATATTTGTCGCTCCCTCAATTTCAAACAGATATGGACGTAGAGCTGTGATCTTCGGTGGTACATTTTTCACTATCATTGGGATAGTCTTACAAAGCGCTTCTCAAAATGTTGGTACCTTTGTTGCTGGTAGAGTTTTCATTGGCTTCGGAGACGGATTCAGTATGTCAGGAGCTCCAGTTCTTGTAGCCGAGCTTTCACATACGGTGGATAGAGTACAATTCAATACCATCTTTTCTTCATTCTGGAATTTTGGTGGTGTTTGCGCTTCTTGGTTATCATACATTACATCTCATAAATTGAAAGAGAGAACCTGGGAATGGAGAGTGCCATCTATAATTCAAGCCTTCTGGACCATTTCTGTCATGCTAACAATTTGGCTAATACCCGAAAGTCCAAGATGGTTGGTTTCTAAAGGAAGAGATAATGAGGCTTGGGACTTTCTAGTCAAATATCATGGAGACGGGAATGCTGAAGATCCAATTGTAAAGGCAGAGTTTGACGAGATCAAGGGCTGGATTGAAGAGGAACGAAAAAGAAACACTGGGAAATCATTTTTCCAAGTTCTTTCAACTCGTCAAAATCGAAGAAGAATTATAATTCTGGTATCTTTGGGAATCTTCCAGCAAACAATAGGTGCAGCGCTTGTTCAAACTTACTTGAACTCAACCTTGACCACTATTGGAGTGACCAAGAGTACTATCAAAACGCTGATCAGCGGCATATTGTCAATCTGGTCTTGGCTTGTATCGATAGGTGGTGCTCTCCTAGTATCAAAGATCAGACGAAGGGTCGCTTTCTTAGCAGGAACATTTGGACTCTGGTTGATATTTGTTTCGTGGACAGCTGCAAGTGCTGTTTATGTTGAAAAAGGTGTCCATCAAGCTGCTAGTGCTGTAATTGCACTGATAGTACTATATGTCACTGTCTTCAATCTCACCTGGAATCCTCTCCCATTCATGCATGCTGATGAAATCATGACTTTCGAGCTCAGAGCGAGAGGTGCTTCATTTTACCTTACGGTACAACAAGCTGCTCTAATATTCAACTCCTTTGTCAATGCCATTGGTATCAGCCGTATCAGTTGGAGATTCTATATTGTTTATGATTGCTGGCTTCTTTTGGTAATGCTTCTTATTTACCTCTTCTTTATTGAAACACAAGGCCAGTCGTTAGAAGCCATCGGTGATACCTTTGATCACGCAGGCTTGATTAACATTCCGTGGGTGCACAAGAAGGAAATCCTTGTGGACAACATACAACAGGCCTCTGACTATTCCAAGAAGGATATCGATGAATACACAACTGGGGGATAGTACCAACCGTACCGAAAGCTAACTGGATAGCTAGTACATAATATCCATTGTAGTTGGCAATACCAACTACAATTTATATTATGAGTATTCAGTAGTTAGGTTACCGAAGTGGTTCTAAGATTATTTATCACTTCAGACAAATATCCAATTCCGTTATCTATTTTTCCGCAGTATTTTACTCTTCAGGCGATCAATCATCATCTATCAAGGCCTTTTTATCGAAAAAATTGTCGTACTCAGTGAAAGTAGTTATAAATTTTGGCTCTTTTGATTATGAACCTAGTTCCGTGATTCACAAACAGAAGAAACCTTTCTTCTTCGGACTTACGTATATCTCCGGCTAGATCCAAATCAGTGTTTTTTTAATAAGCCCTTCAGCCTCGAGGCTTCAACATACTTTAGATATTAATTGGAAAATCATGACATTTGATTATAGATTGAATTTCTTGGATTAGAATCACGTACGGAGAAGCATGGCTGACTCGAATTTTTGCTTTTGGGATTGTGCTCACAGTGAGAGCAGCTTTACATACATGGACTATCAGGTATAAAACGATAAGCGTTCTCAAGAGAAAAAAGATTGTAAACGAAAAATCTTTTGTAGTGTCGATTGATCCCTGATGCTTGATGTAATATCCATGCTTTGATAAGTAGGGGAATTGAAAGCTTCAAAACGTGACACAACAATATCAATCAAATACAAGGACAACTTTCCCTTTGGCAGAACCCTCCAACAGTTTTTCAGCAGCTGGGAGGTATTCAGTTTCGAATTTGAAAACTGAATCGATCGGAATCTTAAGTCTAGACTCCTTCCACAACTCAGCCACTGCGGTAGCCCATCCAGCTCCAGAGCTGACAGAAGCTGATGTGATATCCAATTTTGAGATACCAAACTTGGAGCATAGCAGTTGCCTTAGGAAAGACCAAGGGGGAACAAGCGAAGAATACGTTGCATTTTTGTAATTCATAGTTGCAGAGCCCATCACTTGAACATACTTCCCGCCGTCAGAGGTATTCTTCAACACGTGATCCAAATGATACAATAGCGAGGTATCTCTGCACGTATCAAAAATTAGGTCAAACTTTCCATTTGCCTTAACAATTTCCAAAACCTCGTTTAGTTCAAAAACTTCGCCTTTAGTATAGTCGATGGTCTTGTCAGCGCCGAAATCCAAGGATTTTTCAGACGACTTTGTGGAGCACGTGCTGACCACCAGATTTGCCCCATAGTATCTTTTGACTATTTCCGTTGCAAACAGTCCAACAGAGGTGCCACCCCCTAGTATCAAAACGTTAGCGCCCCTCAGATTTTTATGAGATGAAACGAGTTCGAATGCGGTGCTGAATGCCACCGGAAGAGCAGCTGCGTCCACATAGTTCATGCCATCAGGTATCAGTGCTATACGTCGTGACTTTGTTGGGTCAAAAATTTGATAATCGGACAATGAACCTTGTAGGTACTGGAACGGACCAGGCGAAGAACCATAGACTCGATCACCCACTTTGAAATCAATAACATCGGAGCCAGTTAACAGAATTGTACCTGAAAAGTCTAACCCCAGGACCTTTAACCTGCTCCCAATAAATCTTGGAGTCAAAGCATGAACCAACAAATCTACAGGATTGAGTGAGGCCGCCTTCGTCTGAACTAAAATCTCATTGGGCTTGACCACTGATTGCGGTACCTCTCTTTCAAGAGTTTTCAGTTCCAAAGGTGTAGAGAAATTTTTGTAAGTAATAGCGCGTAGCTTTACTTTGTGGTCGACAATAGTTGGCAACATCGTGGGTTAGCAGACAAACAACTGTGACAATCTTGTAGCTGATGAACAAATATTAAAAACAATGTTCTCGAATACTTTAAAGATTATATAGTTGAAAGAGCAGCAGAAAGCAACCGAGAAGACAAATTAATGAGGAAATTTGCAAATTGCTGCGGCGCAATTGCTTCTATAAATTAGTAATCAGTCGGGTTACCAATACACTGCGGATATAATCGGTGATAACCCGGAGTTTTCAATGATTTGTGATATTGATTTCAAAGCAGCTTTCTGAGACTATCGATGCACCCTTTTAGGTTTCATACCTTTGAAGACAAGAGAATTAGTCTTTTTCAGTTTATCTGTAGATTAGATCTGCACCAATTGTATTTGTATTACGTCAACCGACACTCTCCTATTAGCTCTTAGTACAACATCACAAATAAGAAATGGATTCAGGATTAGTTGAATTACTTGATTAGGATGTTTTTGAAGTGATAAAAATAACTCATAACCAACAAAAAGATCGTGTATTGACTAATTGTGCCAGTTTTTTCCACCACCACCTTTTCCAGATGGCGGTGCAAGGGTGCTAACATCTAGCGAGGTCTCGTTAAGCAACTCAATTCACAACCCCGGCTTGCGTGCTTTCGGCACAAAAGAAGAGTTTTTCTGCGCATGATAGAGCGAAACAAAAAAGAAAGATTCTCAAATGGGTAATATTTGTGAATATTGAATATCTCGCTCTTAATCTGATAATTTGAAAAGGTCAAATTTAAAGCACTAACGTGCCGCAGATATCTAAGTCAACAAAGTTCCAAGTCATGACGCCCGAAACTTCCGCTATTACCACTCATAAATAAGCTATTATAGGTAACGTTTTTCTCTCCGATAGAGCTATTCGTCATCTAAATGTGTCCTTCTATTCAAACCAAAACTGAATCAATTCCTCTCCTAGGACAAATTAACCAGACACAGCATTGCCTCAATCAATCTGCGATCGCTGTCGTGGACTTCGAAGAGCCACTGAAATTGATCAAAGAATATCCGAAGCCAAAGATTGAGGGGCCACATGAAGTCATCATAGAGAACCGAGCTATAGGGTTAAACCCAATAGACTGGAAGGGTCACAAATATGGCTTCGGTATTTATCACTTCCCCTGGATTAACGGGAGGGAGAGTAGTGGGGTGATAGTTGAGGTCGGGGCCAAGGTTGATCCTCTCAAATTCAAGAAAGGGGACCGAGTTATTGTAGCAAGCACAAGCTATAGGGAAAACCGAACCAGTACCTTTCAAGAATTTGTTGCAGTCGACTCGCGACTCATTTGGAGACTTCCTGAGAACATGAGTTTTGTAAATGGAGCCAGTATCGGAGTAGGACTTGTAACTGCGGCCGTCATAGTTACGGACTCATTTAACTTGCAAATAGAAAGAGGTTCCCAGAAAGGACAAACACTACTTATATGGGGTGGTGCCACTGTTGTTGGAATATACTTGACTCAACTAGCAAAATATCTTGGATTTAGAGTCATCAGCATTGCGAGCTCTAGGAATGAAGACTATTTGAGGAAAATAGGAGTTGATTTGATAATTGATAGAAATCTTGAGGTGGAAGATATACTACAGAAGCTTCAAATGGAGCAAGTTCAGTTTGCTGTTGATTGTGCTTCGAAGGAAAGCGCAAATAAAGTTCTTCGTATTCTTGATGTTCTGAAAAGTGGGAACGAGAAGTCAAAACTTTGCTGCCTTGTTTCAACTCCTCATATAATTCCTACTTCAGTGGAAGAAAGGGAAGTCAGGATTAAACGGTTTCATGAAGATATTGAGTATGGTCAGCAAATAATACAAAAGACTTCCTCTTTATTGGAAACAGGAGAGTTAACAGCGGTTAGAAGTCGAATATACAAGGGAGACCTTTATTTAATTATTGAAGCATTACGGGAGCTGGAAAAGCATGGCGCAACTGCCGAGCGGTATGTGGTTGAATTAGTATAGACTGTTTATATATTGTTGCATTCAAATAAATTGGTGTTGTGGATCAGCCTTTTGATGACCCACTGAGGATAATATATCTCGGCTCCAGTAATTACGAATAAAAACTTTGTTAATCGCTATGACTCTCCCTTATCTAGAAAAATGATTTTTGAAAAGCATATATAAAGGCTGAAACAGATGAAAAGAACTGACATACTTAGACGAGAAGAGAGTTCTCAGTTCTCCCACCAAACAATTGCAACAACCTTCGAATAGTTTGTGGATAGCTTGAGTCCTTAGTACTAGTGATCTTATCCTGCTAAAACAGGTGAGATAATCAGAAAAGAAGAGAAATCATGAAGGATATTCAGGCTGAAAAGTTAAAACTATGACCATAATGATCGCTTCTAAGATGCGATTGCCCCGAGCCCAATATCTGCTCTCTTAAAGTACCCCCTGGTGTCTCATAATCCCCCCAGTAAATTTTTCTTCTCTGCAACTCTGGAACCAACAAGTTCACTATATCCTCGTACGAACCAGGGTTTACTACAGGGGAAATGTTGAAGCCATCCACATCTGCAACCTCAATCCAATGTTCAAGGACATCAGCCACTGTAGATACGCTGCCAACGATGACAGGTCCATTCCCACCTATGGAAAGTTCCTCGGCAACCTTACGGGGTGTCCATTTGAATCCAGGCTCGTTCAGATGACTGAAAAAATTTTCCACCGCAGAGAGAACAACTTGCGATCCAGAGTCTTTGGAATCTATCTCCTCATCAAGATCGTACTTTTGAAGATCGATCCCAGTCAATGCAGAAAAGAAAATCAATCCACCTTCAAGCGATCGATACTTCTTTATTTCTTCGAGCTTCAAATTCGCCTCTTCGTCTGTTCTTCCGATAATAGGTGTGATTAACGGAAAAATTTTAATAGATAAGGGATCACGCTTATTTTCTTCAAACAGATTACGCAGCTTCTTGATCTTTGGAGCAATTATTTCGGGCGAATGAGCGGCAACGAATATGGCTTCAGCGTGCTTAGCAGCAAATGCTGATCCTGCGGCCGACGTTCCGGCTTGGAACAGGAAAGGCGTTCGTTGCGGACTGGGGTCAACAAGAAAGGGCGTCTCAGCGTAAAAATATTTCCCTTCGTGTTTCACGGTCTTTACGTTTTCGGGATCGATATAAGTAGTTGTGCTACGGTCAGCTACAACTGCGTTGTCGGCAATGGATCCTTGCCAAAACCTTTGTTTGCTTTTGTTAGTATGTTAAAATCGATTGCAAAGATGAAGCGAATACTTACTTGTAAAGAAGTTCAAGGTATTCATCAGCAATTAGATATCTCTCGTCGTGGGGAACAATTTCTCTTTTTCCCATAGCTTTTGCGGCAGAGTTATTCCAAGATGTTACAATATTCCAAGCGATTCTGCCTTTGGTGAAATGATCTAAGGTTGAAAATCTACGAGCAAGCAGTAAAGGCTGCTCAAACGTGGTTGTTGCTGTAACACCAAATCCCAAGGATTTTGTCACCTGAGACATAGATACTATTGGAAGAAAAGGATCCAGTACCGGAAATTCAGTTCCAATCTTGATTGCAGGGGATCTTGAACCCCCGTATACTTCAAATCCTCCGAGTGTGTCGGCAAGGAAATAGCAGGTGAACTTTCCCTTTTCTAGGAGCTTAGCATTGTTTTGCCAAAATTCAATGTTGTGCTTATCAACAGTTTTGTCCTTTGGATTTGTCCATTGACCAGGATTAGAGTGTCCTATAGTGAAAGCCTCAAAGGCATTGAGGTGGATTCTCTTTTTGGGTTTTTCTCTCAACTCGGCCATTCTGTATTGCTTAGGAGATTATACTTTCAAATCGAGCGTCCGTGGGTTTGTCGGTGGCGGTGAGCTTCTGATTTATACTTTTCAGGAACTATCACTACTCATTGCCTCACTTCATTTTCACTGATTTTTCCTTTATCAGAAGGCTTATTGTTCTCCTTTTCGAAGAAAAATTATGTTAGCCACGCATTGCCGAGCCACACCCCGATTTCACAATATGGTAGCTATTCGTAGATTACTCAAAAAATTCATAACTTTTTCAGATACCTACCCGATTGGGAATGAGTAGTAAAACCCGGTGAACGAAAACTTGGGATAATATGCCGAAAAAAAAAAACCTTGAACTACACCAAAATCTAGATATCTCAGTGATCTAAAGCAGCTGCTACCAGAAAGTCGTAAGAGTTAGAAGTACAACTAGGAACTGCACAGCTAATAGCTTAACAACGACTCTTAATCATAGTGGTCTATTCGCAATAAATAAATGATACGGAATACCTGTATCATTTCTCTAATGATTGTCGTATCGCTAGCTTTCAAAAGAAATCTATTCACCGAATGAAAAAGTACAATTAGTTTTAGGTCTGCAACTACCTGAGCTATATAACAAAACGATACCCATCGAGAGCGTGGCCCAAAGAGATTTACATCCTTTCAACCGTCCTTAGTGAAGCATATACAACTGTATTGGCATCTTCGTAGTAAGGATAAAGCGCGGCATATATATGTAATTCTACAATCTATGATGATATTGCAAGTGAATCCATGGAATTTGAGATTTCTTCTGTCAATCTATTATTCTAGACTTCTCACTACTAGATAACTCAATCAGTCCCGATTCGGTGGCTTCGGACTGAAAAATTCCTATTCTTTGGTAAGCTAGAGGTAGTGTACCTACTAGCAATCACGATCAAGGCAGCCACACCTGCAGTCTCGGAAACTCAATGATGCACAAATTCTTCACTATTTAATCCGAATTCAGCCTGGAAGATAGAGTAAACGGAAAACTACTGTTACAAAGCTGCTAGCTAGAGAGACTTTTATGGTTATGAACCTAGTGAAACAAAAGAGATCTCGTGACGGTAAGTTCAGCTATATGACATCAATAGGGACTTGATTTAACCATCTGCATTATACCCAGGTTGTCAGAATTGCAAGAAGGGAAAAATAAAGTGCGACAGGACAAGACCACTTTGTAAGGTTTGCCAGCGAAGACATTTGACATGCGATTATTCTCAGAACTTAGTATGGATCCCTGTTGAGAAGGTTGATGCTCGTCATCCTTCATTTAGATCTTTGAAAAGGAGATCGCATAACATGCAAAGCGATGACGGTGCCTCTGTATTTCTGCAGAAGACAAATGCTTTCGACAGGAACCCATTGATATCACTCCCCTCAAACGTTGTTTCGATTCTAAAGCTTGAAATGAACCAGTATATTTTCGACCATTGTAAGTTAATTTTGAGGCTTTTTTCAGACGTTAACACTAACTTGAATAGATTTGCTTGTTACTTGTGGTGCTCTAGATCCATTTCATGGACCAGGAGCTTCCAATATCTCCCAAAAGTAAGTGTCATCTTTTAGGCCTACAAAATTTCGTGTGCCCCTTCATCACTAACTTCTAATGAATCATCTCATCAGGTTTTTTTTGCCAATTGCGGTAGCAGATCCAGCTACATTTTATGGCATTCTCTCCATATCGGCTTCCCAGATGGCTTTCAAAAACCCGGAATATCACAAATTTGCTGCTCTGAGTAAATCCATGTCTTATAAATGGCTGTACAGGCTGATGGCAGGTAAAGATACCGCTTACAGTCTTGAAGCACTTTCAGCCATTATATGTCATTTGTCCATCGAGATCATCCAATCAGGGTTACAGAACTGGCCCACTCACATTAGAGCTTGCCGATCAATAATTAGCGAACGAAGAAGACGTCATCTGAAACTCGATCAGCTAACATGGTTTTTATATGCTCGAATAGCAAGGTATGATACTTTTGCGAGCCTTACAAGTGGTGAGAAACCCATTTTTGAAGAGGAAGAGGTGTCGCCCAAGGAGAGATATGATCCAATACTGGAGAATCTCAATTGCTTGTATAGCTGTCCTCCAAACATACTATTTTTTTGCAGCACAATCACATTTTTAGGAAAGCGACTTTCGATGAATGGCCGTGGAGCGTCTAGCTTATCGGAGAATCTCTCACAAATCGGGTATGATTTGGGTGATATTACTGCCAAATTCACCAAGCTATTAACTGAGCACACCATCATCTGCCCAGAGAGCGATTGGGAGTGCATTGAATGTCTATGGACAAATGCCATGGCAATTCACTTTTACAGACAATTATATGATGTACATATTGGCGACCCAGTGATCCAGCTGTACAGTGAGGGAGCTGTTAATGCCTTGGTGATGTTGAATTCGGGGAGTCTGTATTGCTCCTCTACACTGTGGCCGCTCCTGATCGTTGCGTCTATAACTACAAATCAATCCCGAAGGCAATTTTTGACGGGCAAAATTGAGGAGTTTTTTGAGATTACGAATATTGGTAGTTTTAAGGAGCTAATGCATATATGCCTCCAGCTGTGGAGTCTTATGGATGGAGGTTTATGCTCTTCTGTTTCTCAATGGTGGGAAAACAAGAACAAACATGGTTGGAACTTATTAACCGCATAAATCAAACCAGACCTATATATTTTGTGTATGGGTTAAAAATTACAATACGCTTTCATTATCTTTGCTATATTGGGATGAATTTAATACACAGTTATATTTGGTATTCTTTATTTAATTTGGACAATGAATAGAGGAGGCTTTCAAAAACTCACTTGACATATGACTCAAGCTCTAGGAGATAAAGCTGACAATCTGCGAACTTTTCTAACTGCTTGAAGTCATCACATAGCTTATTGCGTTATTCCACGTGATATATTTTTTTATCACCTTGAAGTGCAGACGATTAATTTCACTAAAATTTCTAGATTAAGACGTTTGTGCTCTTTTAAAGACGAAGTTCAATTACTGTTCGATAGTATATTTGGATTGTGGCTTCAGTAGCTTCACTTTTGTAACTGCTATATATATTGATAGTCAACGTAACCCGTTAGACAGAGGAAAGGTCAAGGTGAAAGGATGTAGACGTGAAGTCACAAGTTAAATAGCTATTAAAAATGGAAAATCTGGAAAAACATAGCGGTACAGGAGAAGAAACAGAGATTGAGGATATAGGGGAGGTTGATAATACCTTGTATTATAGAGATCCTCCAGCAACCAACTGGAAACGATTCCTTCCCGAATATTTCGTATCCAACAGCCCCCACGCAAAATTTATAAGAAAACTTGATATTATTGTACTAGGGTATTCTGCATTGAGTGCTTTCATACAAACACTGGACACCTACAATATCAGCAATGCTTATGTGTCAGGTATGCAAGAAGACCTAAGTCTATACGGCAATCAGTTGAATATTTTCTCCACGCTGTACGACGTCGGCATAATTGTTGGTGCTGTTCCACTTGCGCTTTTGGGCACTGTAATCCGTCCCTCTATCTTATTGCCGACTTGCACTTGTCTTTGGACGGTGTTTGTGATGTGTATGGCAGGTGCCAAAAGCTATCGGGCAATTTATGGTTTGAGGTTCTTGATCGGAGTGGTTGAAGCTAGTGCCTTCCCTGGGTTTGCTGCTCTAGTTGGGGCTTGGTACACCCCGGAGGAGCTTGGAAAGAGAATGACATACTATGAAATCTCTGGAAATGTTGCCAGTATGTTTTCTGGATATATTCAAGCTGGACTATATGCACATATGAATGGAGTCCGTGGGTTACCTGCTTGGAAATGGTTGTTCATATTTGATGGTTTGATTTCAGTTCCCGTTGCCATATGGAGTTTTTTCAGTATCCCTGACTACCCAACGACAACGAGATCCTTTTTTCTGTCCGAGTCAGATAGAAAGTATGCTATCAAAAGAATGGAAATGAGCGGTCGTCGCTCTGTGCGGAAGGTCTCTTGGGATTTGGTGAAGATGGCGCTATCAACATGGCATATTTATGCCTTTGTCTTTTGTTACTACCTGTACGGCACCTTCTCTTGGGGAGATAGCTACTTCTCTCTTTGGTTACAATATCTTGGGAAGTACTCAGTGCAGCAAATCAATACGATTCCCACGGCATCACAGGGTGCTGCTATAGTCAACTCGTTCATCTCGTCAACCCTCTCGGATCACTTCAGAAATAGACCTCTTTTGATTGGGATCAACATGTTTATTTGTCTTCTTGGAAATGCTTTTGTTGCCAATTGGCATGCTCCCGAGGGCTTGAAGTTTTTAGGGTACATGATGATTACAGTTGGTTGGCCAGCACAGTCATTGACAATGGCTTGGGCAAATGAGGTATGCCAAGCAAATCCAGTCTGTCGGATTCTTATCGTCGCTATTGGAAACACGTTTGTTTATGCGACAAACGCCTGGCTGCAAGTTGTTCTGTTTCCTGCATCTAAGGCCCCTCACTACAAAGCTGGTTATCAAGTTTGTGCAGCATTCTTGGGCCTTGCAATTCTCTCTGTTGTTCTCTGTTGGTATCTTTTACAGCGGGACTACAAAGCAGGAGTTGCAATTAGATCGGAGCACAATCTACCGGAGTATCCTAAATGGGATGAGTATTTCGAGAATTTAGAAAAGCAGAACCAGGAGAAAAAACCTGATGAGTGAATCTAGCTGAGTGCTGTTTTCTACCCAGAGAGAGATATTTAGCCTTACGTATAGGGTGGTGACTTTCTGTCCCTCGATAAATTCTTATTTTCTTCTTTAGGAAAGTTTTATGATTCCAGTTTTCAGAGGGTAGCTTCCCGATTGGGGCACTCTTATGAACTGTCTAATAAATCGAGATAAATAAATACCTCTATTTTCTTAGAAACATCAAAAACTTACTGAAGTAGCATTCGACAGTCAAAGATAGGAGAAAATATGACAATATCAAGGCTAAGGATAGGAGTTGACGTTGGAGGTGAGCATAAAACCTTCATTTCGATAGCAAGCTTCTATACTAACGAATTTTGTTTCAAGGCACCAACACTGATTGCGTTCTCATTGATCCACTTGAAAGAAATAGTCCAGATAAGGGAATAATTGCATGTGCAAAATGCTCTACTACATCTGATATATCAACTGGTATATTCAATGCAATCAATAATGTACTAGATGAGTCTCACATTGATCGATCCTCAATTGGAATTGTGACCATAGGTACAACGGTAAGTATCGAGGAACAATCAATATTTGGTTTCTTGTGACTAACTATCAAAACCATCATATATCAGCATTTTTTAAACGCTCTCATAGAGCGCGATTTTTCGAAGATAGATAAAGTCGCCGTTATCCGCCTAACCAAGCACTACACTAGATCTATTCCTCCATTTTCCGACTTTCCTCCAGGTCTAGCCAAAAGTGCGTATTGTCAACGATTTTTTATCGATTTATCTTTTTTACTAACCAATTTCAGTCATAAATGGCTACCATGGATTTGTCTCCGGGGGCCTCCAGATAAATGGCTCTCCGATTGACGAGATAAGTGAACGGGAAGTTATTCGAGAATGTAGAGAAATTGAAAAAAGGGGCATCAGAGCTATAGTCATTATTGGAGTATACTCCCCAATTGACACTAAACATTCTCAAGAGTACAAAGTAAGAAGTATTATACAGAAAGAGCTTCCTGAAGCTCGCATTGTTTGCTCACGAGACATTGGTTCTCTTGGTTTTCTGGAAAGAGAAAATGCTTCCGTGCTTAATGCTTCAATTTTGAGATTTTCGGAGCACGTCATCAAAAGCTTTCAAATTACTTTGAAGAAGCTCAATTTGAACTGTCCGTTGTTTCTAACTCAGAACGATGGTACAATTATCTCAGCCGAAAAAGTCAGGAGTATACCTGTCGTGACATTTTGCTCGGGGCCTACTAACTCCATGCTAGGAGCTGCATATTTGAGTGCACTAGAAGAGAATACAGGAACTTATACCTTGGTAGCTGATATAGGGGGCACCACTACAGACGTTGGAGTACTATTACCATCAGGATTCCCAATGCCTTCATCCGCTTACATGAAGATTGCTGGTGTGAGAGTAAATTATTCAATGCCACACATTAATAGTATTGGACTCGGTGGTGGCTCGATAATCAATATAGATGGAGATGGCATCTCTGTCGGTCCACAGTCAGTGGGAAATTCTCTCACAGAGACCTCGAAGATCTTTGGAGGTAACGTAACGACTGCTACTGATGTGTCAGTTGCCGTTAAAAACCTTGCGTTTGGAAGTATTAAACTTACTAAAGACCATGATTCAATGGAGAGTTTTAAAAGGATTCAAGCTATGTTTACCAAGGCCATCGAGACTGTCAAAACTTCGGAAGCAGAAGTACCTCTCCTTCTAGTTGGTGGTGGATCAATCATAATCGGAGATGAAATTGCGGGAGTAAGTGAAGTCATCCGTCCCCAATATTTCGATTTCGCGAACGCGGTAGGCGCTGCTGTTGCGAAAGTAGCTGCCACAGTTGATATTATAGAGAATACAGCCAACTCAACTACCGCTGTATTGCTTGAGAAAGCAAAGAAGTATGCTGTATCTCAGGCAGTCGAAGCAGGAGCAATTTTTGAGTCTGTTAATATTGTTGAAGTCAGAACCTTACCTCTTGAATATTCATCCAATAGTATCAGAATTACCATAAGAGCTGCTGGGGAACTCAATCTATCTCTTTTGTCATCGAGGCGCACAACGCACCTTCAATTACACGATTGGAATGATAAGAGTTCTGGAGATAATGAACTCACCTTTTCTAAAACTGAAAACCTTTCTCCTGAGTCCGATATTTTGTTCACGACGGAAAGGGCCTGTGATTACAAACCTCTCGTAAAAAACGGAACTTGGTCGCTTTCTCAGACTGATTTGCAGTGGTTGGCTACTGGATGCTATGTTCTTGGATGTGCCGGGGGTGGATCGCCTGAATGCGAGTTAATGGAACTAATAGGGATACTCAAAGATGGCTACGAGATAAACATCAAAGAATTTCACTCCATCAGTGATCATGAGCTGGTGGCATGGGGAGGGATAATGGGATCTCCCACTGTATCACATGAAAGGTTAGATGGTGGTGAAAGTGTTGAGGCATTTGATGCTCTATTTCAGCATATGAATCTAAACATAAGTGACATAAGCGCTTTTATGGGTATCGAAATAGGTGGAGCTAATGGACTTCAAGCCTTGATAGCTGCATCGTCAAAACATTTCAACAAACCAGTCCTGGACTGTGATTGGATGGGTAGAGCATACCCCACTTACTATCAAATGACATTATGTGCAAATGAGCCAGGCCTAACTGCACCCGCAGCAATAGCTGACGGTCGTGGAAATACACTTGTTCTTTCAAACTCCGTTTCAGACTACTTTACAGATACTCTTCTACGAGCAGCTTGTGACGAAATGGGATCCCGTGTCGGATTCGCGGGCCGGCCTTCAGAAGGTAGATTAATCAAAAAATATGCAGTCAAAAACAGTTACTCGCTGGCATGGAGAATAGGACGACAGATAGCCATTTGTCAGCAAAATAACTGTACCAACCTTGTGGCTGACTTTATCATCAGAGAGGTTGGAGGTGAGAATTCAGCAAAGAAGTTGTTTGCCGGCAAAATAACCTCAGTGGAGGAAAAGTTGTACAAGGGTCACAGTTATGGGCAAATAATCATCACATGGCTGGGCAACGACATTCAAACTGGAGAGATACCGTTTTCAGCCTCGTCTGGAAAGCTGCGAATTCCTTACAAGAATGAAATAATTTATGCGGAGCACGAAGCAAAGTCAGGCGTCAAACAGTTATTGGCTTCGGTGCCTGATATCATAAGTGTGATCGATATCCAGTCAGGAAAAGCGATTGGAGTTCCTGAGTTCAAATTCGGTATTCACGTCATGGTTATTGCATTTGCGGCATCAAGCTTGTGGAGAGAAAATGATCGAGCGCTAGAACTCGGAGGACTGATGTCGTTTGGGATGAAAGATCTGCAGGATACGCCCTGTGGCTGCGCTACGGAAACTAGAAGCGTGGTTGAAGAGTATGGGACTAGCGCCTAATTTATCTATGCTTCAGTAGCATCCGTTTCACTGACATATAAATATAATCAAAACTTATATTTATCTGATATTTGTATTCGAAATGGTATTCAGCGGCAGTATTAAATTAATTGCGCGAAAAGGGGAAGGAAGCCATCCTGTCATTATTTTAGTTTTTCATTCCACTAACAAACATCATCTTGATGATTGAGACTATCCGCTGTCAATGTGGAAACACCAAAAGTACCCATTATTCCAGCAGGTAAGAGGTTAGTTGTTTGGTTTGTTCTAGAATCAGACTTGGGTACTGGGCCATCAATAATTATGAAAATGAAGTAGGTGATTTCGTCAGTTAGATAGCAAAACATATCGGCCATTCATGTAAATCAGTAATGAATGCGAGGGAGACTGCTCCTTCTGAGTGGCATGCAACTGCGGCACTTTAAAATTTGAGTTGAGGCTGTGCTAGGCTGTGCCCTAGCCCACAATTGTAGTGATTTGCATTGCGTTAATACTTTGGATTATAGTCCTATCCATTCCACAAACTTCTCTATATAGCACAATATTTTTCCCACCTGTAAACAGGTGGTTATCACTTTTAGATATGTCTAGGAGGGTGTCTGGTTAGACTCGTCGTCAATCCTTAGCAGACATACAGCCAAAAGAAATGCTACGGCTCCGGCACAGACTGGGAGGTACAAGAAGGCTTTAGGTTCCTTATCGACGGTGTCTGTGTAGATCTGCAGGAACAGAACTGGGGCCAGGAACATCGCTAAATGCCTCACTACAGCCATCGCCCCAAACATCTCTCCAGAGTCTGTCCGATTGCTGTACTTTATCACAGCTCCTTGGACCATGGGCGAAATTAGACCTGCTAAACTCTGGATAACACCACTCAAATATATCCCCATTGAGCTTGAGGAACCTATCATTAAAAGTGACGACCCGAGAACAAATAATAATGAGACCGACAGTGACACCTTCTCTAGGTAATCGACGGAGCTTGAATGTGTGCGGAATTTGCTCGACTGTTTCAAGAGCCTGAAGTAGGTGGGAGCAACAACTAACAACACGAATGCCTTTCCGAAACCGGTGATGCTCATGTAATATCCGATCTCGACACTGGTCCACTGGAACCTCAGCATACAGTATAAAGTCATTACATGCATGGTCCCAACAGTGGCGGACATACTCAGAACATCGATAAGCACAAGGGAACAGACGTTCACACGGGAGATCGACGATCCAACAATCCAGAGTCTCTTCAATGGTTCCAGGAAGTTGATAGACGACTTTTCAAGCAATTTTGCTTTTTTGAGAGCCTCGGGATGTCTTGTTTCAGTCATAAATGCAAACACCCACACAGTGCTAATCACGGCAAACACTAATGAGAGGTACAAAGGAAGAATGTTGTTTCCATGTGATGTCTTTACAGCGATGGATCCTATACTTGGGCCAACACCTACCGCTATGTATATTATGCTCATCAGGAAGCTAATTGCGAGGGTCCTTTTTTCAGCTAGAACAATGTCATTGAGGTAACCATTTCCATTGGCAATCAGGGTCATAATCCCCCCTGATAGTGACCCAGTGCTCAGTGAGGCGACCATAATGTATTTATTGTAAGAGCCATATATCTGAAAGTACCAGATTGCGAGCAAGGTGTGTATTACGTTGATGACGCAAAAGATCTTGAACACAAAAACTCTACCGTGCTTGTCACTCCACTGACCATACTTTCCAGATAATGTGAATCCAGCAACCCCCGAAATGATAGCCAGTACGGTTTGAATATTGGAAAGAGTCTTCTGAGCGCCTTCCGGATCAGTGGAGCGTATATTTTGCAACATTAACATCATCAAAGGCCCCATGATGATCATGAAAGACACAGTATGTAGTGCCACAAAGAAATACAACGTCATTTTACTGGGCCTTAAAAACCATCTCAGAGTCTCAAAGTGCTGGTGTGACTCGGAAAACCAATTCTCCTCGAGAGAATTACTAACCTCAAATGGTTCGCCGAAGCTACAACTAGGGATTCCTCTTGCGCAATTCATGGTTATAGTCTTTCTTTTTGAGAGTTACTTTAATGAAGAAAAGAGTCAATATTTATATTGCAAAACGAGCAAATATTTCTGAAGACTTAAAACAAGGAGAAGGCTGAGAGAAGTAGTGCTAGAGAGCTAATAAAATGAGTGGAGCCTCCATTGGTGAATGTCTGGACCGACGCAGAAGAGTTAGCATGAGAAGCCGTGTTTACAGTGGCAGAGGCACTAGAAGAGCCACCAGATTTAAATGACGTAGTCACTGAGGAACTGCCAAAGCTAGATGTCTCAGTAAAAGGGGATCTAGATGAGGAACTGGTAGTGGAACCAGCAGAGGCCCCAACGGAGGAACTAACAGAGGTATTCACAGAGGTATCAACAGAGGAAGCAGCAGGGGAACTTTCGGAGGAACTAGCTGGGGAACTATCAGAGGAGCTAGCAGAAGTACTAACAGAGGAAGCAGCAGAATAACTCTCAGAAGAACTTTCAGAGGAACTAGCTGGAGAACTAGCAGAAGAGCTAGCAGAGTCAGAGGTGGTAATAGCCGCGGAGCTAGTGGTGACCAAGGTGGAAGAGAAAGTTGCCGATCTAGTCGACGAGCTCGAGGAATCAGAAGAGGATGAAGTGGAACTGGAGCTGGCATCGAAATCTGGTACCGCCGACCCATCTGAGCCTTGCGGAACAATCTGGACCTCGATGACGTCAGACCTACCGGAAGCTGCGTTGATGGATCCCAGAACGTATTTCCCATCATTATCCCCAGAGGGAACTGCATGAAAGTTTGAGCCAAACAACTTCAAAATTCCTCCGCTAATAGTCCACGGCTCTGCTACAACCCAGGAACTCGACCGTGCAACAGTTGAAAGATAGTTTTTGGCAATCCCCATGGTGCTACCGTCTTCCACTTTGAGACTCCCATCATCTTGTATGGTGGCTTGACTGTCTCCAGATGCAACCTGAATACTGATGGTATCATCGGTGATCTGAATATTGTAGCCATCAAGTGCGGTACCTGAAGCGCTCAACTTGAGAGTGAATTCTTCAGAGGTAGCCAGAACAGCCTGGATGTAGGCGAGAAAGAGTAAACGAGCGGAGATCTTCATGACTGTGGGTAGCTGAAAGTAATGTAAGAAGGTGAGGTCAATGTTGATGGTTGTTACATTCAAGCTACACAGGTAGTTCTACATCCTTAAGTACCAAATATTTGAGCAATTTATAGTATATTATAAATTTGCTCACAACAAATGTGAGAATAGCGAAAGCAGGAGAATTATCACCCCTCCTTCCACCACTGACGCGGCACTAGACGAGACGGAAAATTTGTCGGCCTTATCGCCATCCGTGGCCTTACAACTGATTTTCACCTCATAAACGCTGTCCAAGTTGGTCACAGCCTGACTGGAAGCCAGGATCCAGATGCCTGTATCCCCAGACGGAATCGCTTTGAACTTGTTCGAGATGTATGTTAGCCATCCCTTCCCATCAATAGAAAATGGCGCTGCAGCTTCTGCCGAGTAATTGGTAACCGTCAAGTAGTTTTTTTCCACCCCAATGAATAAGTCATCTCCAAGCTTGAATGTACCGTCGTCTTGAATAGTGCCGTAGAGACTTTGCTCAGTTTTTTCAATGTAGATGCTGCTACCATCAACAACAAATCCGCAGTTAGCAAGCTCCCCCTCATCAGTACTCAAGCCAATACTAAAGTTCTGTGATACAGCAAAGACACAGGTGGCAAACGCAGATATTGAAACAAACCTCATTGTGTGGCTCATTCCCCCATGAATAGATTCCCGGAAGCGGATACTTCTCGACTCTTATATAGTGAAAACGAGCAATTTATTTGGGGGTATAAAAGCAAGCGCCTTATCCAACGGTTTGATTTTCGCTCTCTCATAGTGCCCATGACAAACCTGTGCTGTACCTGAAAATGAGGCTATTTCCACTACTGCTTCTCCTTCCCTTTGCATTTGGTGACTCGGAAGAGTTCACTCTTCAAAATTATGCACCAGACACCATTCTTGCTGAAGCCAATATCTACATCGGTGAAGACTCTGAAATATATATTTCAAATTCCACTGAGACAGTCACTGGGCGAATCATTAATAACAGCTCGCTACTCCTGGATGACCAAATTATGGGAATCGGGAAGAACTTCTTCTCGTTAGATGCTCTTTCAACTAGTTTTGAGGAGTCATCGGTGTGGACAATCTCAAATGGATTTTTGAAGTACTATGGCAACGACTTCCATGCGGTACCCTCAGGAACAGATGATATATATGTCTTGGGTTCTATCAATGCTGCTTCAGGACGGTCAGATGTCATACCAATAGCCATTCTCCCGGTTAACACTGATGGGCTGACCATCGCTGACTTCACAGCAGAGGATACCCCCAGCTCGTCGCTAAGTGTCTTGGGCACACAGACTTTTACTCACGCATCCACCTCCACTTCCTCCTCGTCCTCTCCCACTTCTTCTTCTGCTTCTACAAATGCAGCTTCCAGAAGTGGAACAAGCGCTTGGGCAATTGCTGTGGCCTTCATTCTGGCTTACTGACCATCGGTGGATCTTATAAAAGGTCAGAATTAATTATTATGTTGAATAACATTTGCAACTAGAATACTGACCGTCGATCAATATACAAAGTCTCCTCAGCAAAGCTGTTCTCCTCTGAGGTAACGTCTATACCCACAATCTCAGTAGAGGCAACAAGTCTGTTGTTTCCAAATAACCAAGCTCATTCGAAGATTTACCCTACGTTCCAGGAGGTGTCAATATCCAGCTCAAAATGTAGTGCATAGCCCCACCAAAATATTTACCGATAGGTAAGGTAAATACGTAAATGTGAATGGGTTAAATGGGGATGTGGGCATTGCCATATTTTTGCAGGGATCTAGGAAACAGCGGACCCCGACCCCGACTCCATTGAGTCACTGGATAACCGAATAAATAGAATTGCTAATGAAGGTGTGGATACGTTTGTAGCCAACTCAGGTATTGCAGGCGGCTATGGTCTGGTTTTGGAAATCCCCGAATACGAATGGATCAACCACAATGTAACAAACGCCCTAGGGCCAAGAGTGATTCTCCAGACGGTGCACACTTTTTTGTTTGAGAAGAGCTCAACGAAACGCGTTTTTGCTTCTTCTACTGCAGGCACACTTGATACGGATGTCTCAATTAGCGTCAGTGCGTATGGCCAGTCCAAGGCAGTGCTCAATGATGCCATAGCAACCAGCAGACGTGCTGGTTTCAGATATCATTACAGTGCTCAGTGTACACCTAGGAACCTTCTACACCAATATAGGCAATACTGCAATTGAAAGCCCTTCTCATGATAAGAACACCAAGATTACGAAGAGATCGACAGCGCTCACGCCTCTGGAGAGTACCAGTGCCGCTTTCAAACAACTGTCTTTGAAAACTCTCAAGACTATTGGGTAGTTTATTCGCTTCGATGCTGGAGCGGATATTCTGGCCTAGCAAATGGGCTAATCAGCTTGTGGAGGGGTATCGACACTCGAGGTAGCGCACTAGTTTTTAAGAGGAAAAGGACCTCAATATTGATGAGATTTTTCCATGCTCTGAGAGATGGTGAGAGAGTGGAGATTTCTGTCACAGTTTCTGTTTTGGCAGTATTCGATTTTTCAGCAGCAGAATAACTTACTCATCATGGAGGGCGGTGCCCTATAAATAATTACGACAACCCCACCATCATGCATTGCCGCTACGTCATTGAGGCGTACATCGCAAATCGTTTGTCGTTCAAATACGACGGCGCTTAACATTTTTAATTATGGGGGTAAAAAAAAACAGAATCTGTCCAGCTGTACCACAAACCTCCGATGTAAAGGCAGAAGATACTCCTATCCTCTAATCATAATTCTGTGATCTCTGGGGAAAAGAGCGAGGGAAGGGGGGGCTCGACATTTCTCGAGTGAAGGACGAGCAACTACGATTAGCTGAAGAGCGGCGAAACAGGAGTATTTATATGTTGTTGTAGAGCTAAACAGTCGGTTCTAAGCC
>JAKTQX010000055.1:0-26747 GCA_030559035.1 Ogataea wickerhamii
CCGGGGGTAGGGGCCCGGGGGGGGGGAAAGCGGCCTGGAAGGAGGAACAAAGTACACGGTCGGGTCGGGGCGACAGCCTCACCGGTGGAGACAGGTTTGTGCTGGGGTAGCATCTTGGTAGCAGAAGATGGCCGGGTATTCGGGGTTGGAAGGGGAGCCTGAATGAGTGACAGGTTCATTGGGGCTGTTTTCGGTTCGAGCGTGGATATGGAGGGCCGGATGTTTATATCGCGAGTCCGCGGCTGAAGAGGGCAGGGTGCCGCGGCAGCAGCATGCCAATCGACGCGCCGAAGTAGGAAGAAAAAAAAAAATAGGGTCGATTGGACGCAAGAGTCTCTCTCCGTCCCCATGTGTGCTGCTGTAATGCCAAAAAAAACACAAAGTTTGTTCTTTGGAGGTCTAACATGCCACATACGTTTCTGGTACGAGGCCAGGCGCGATAGTACAGCTGCCAGTGATATTGAAAGGGCAAGCTTTTCGAGCTCCCACTGCCGCCACCACACACAAGGGATTCCGCATCGGCTCAGACAATGTCTCTAGAGGGAGCACTGGAGGAGGAACGAAAGCTCATTGCAGAGGTTCTAGAACGGCAGCGACTTGGCTCGACTGCTGGCCGCGGGAGAGGCAGAGACGCTTCTCCGAACGTGCGCAACCCGTCCAGGGGTCTCTCTTCTGTGCGCAGGTCACTCAGCAGGGACTCCGGGCTGGGGACCCGGGAGAACGAGTTCTCGATCGCTGCGCACGATCCTTCCGAGCGGCTGGTGGGGTCGGCTGTCCTGCCTGAAGCCGGGGACACGGTGCAGGACGTCGAGAACGTGCCCGATGAGTCGTCCAGCGAGGAGGAGCAGATCAGCGACACCGATTCCGAGTTTGAGTACGACGACGGCGCCAACGTGCTGCCCAACTACGCCTCATACAAGCCGAGCAAGGTGATTGACGACCGGTCCAAGAGCTCGAGCAAGACCCTGAGTGCCAAGGACGAGCTTAGTCTGATCAACAGCAGAAAACTAGTGAAGGACGCGTTCCAGGCAGAGAAGATCGACGAGATACTGGCAGCAGAGCGAGCGCTGGCCAACGCTAGGTCTATAGGCAGACACGTTCCGCAGGACTACATTGAGAAGATTGCGCAGGATGCGAAGGACGCAGGCACCAGGATCCACATAGACCCCGAGAAGTTCTACCAGGACAATACCGGCCGCAAGGAAAAGCTGCAGGAGTACGCCATGTACAAGAAGAAGCTCGTGTCGCCAGACGTGTCTGTACGCGGGGACAACTTCGCGGTGCCCTACACAAGCGACATGGAGGAGAAGGAGGATACCGAGCTGGCCAAGTCTCTGAACGAGAACGTAGTCATCTCCGAGATCGAATCGGATGTCAACAGCCAGAGGGCGATGCGCACAATCACGCGAGGAGCCTTCTTCGAAGACGTCAAGAACGCCGAAACCCCTCCCAAGATGTTTGTTCTGTGCATGGACTTTTCTGACGAGTCCAGGTACGCGCTGGAGTGGTGTATCGGGACAGTTCTTGTTGATGGATGTGTACTATTCATTCTCAACGCCATTGAGGATGATGACTACTCCTCGATGAACCTGAACGGGATCCCACAGAAGCAGACCCACCTGCACGACGGAAGACTACCGAAGTCGTCGCGAGAAAAGCTGCGTACCCAGAACATTGAAAGAATCACCAAAGACACTATGGCACTGCTGAGGCTCACCAAGCTCAAGGTCCACATAGTTATCGAGTCGTGCCACCACCCTATCCCGCGTCACTTCATGGTGGAAGTGATCAAGCACATCTCGCCAGTGCTTGTAGTGGTGGGCTCGAAGGGGACCTCTGCCATCAAGGGTGTGCTGCTGGGTTCGCTATCCAACCACCTGGTACGGAAGAGCAGTGTGCCCGTCATGGTAGTCAAGAACAAGCTGAAAAAACTGACAAAGAGGGGTAAACAGTTCAGCAACAATATCTCGACACTGCACAGCCTGGCAGAGGCCAGAGTGGACTGAGTGAGTGGAGTAGTGATCTACAGATAACAGACATACTTATATACAAAAAAATAGATCTAGTGTTATCCTTTTTTTTTTTACAATTTTTTTTTTTTTCAATCAGCGAGAGATAAACAACAGATAAGAGTAGTAGGTCCTGTCACTCCTCGAACCAACCTACACCTCAGACCAGAACTCTATTTTTTTCTCCAACTCTCCACCCCTCCTTATGTTTTGATTCCAACAATTTATGCTGGCGGGAGGGGAGAATTGGCCCAAGGCTATAAAAGAGCTGCTTTCCCTTCTTCCGAACAGGCATGACATGGCCATGTCGCTTTTCCTGTGACCGTCAGTTGCCTTTTGCAGTTCCTGTTATCTTATCGACAGATACACCCCCCCTGTGCTTTTCACGCTTTGTTATCAGACAGGGTGCGCTTGGAAAAAACAAGGGGTGTCTTCCTCGGCTCAATAGAGAATAAATAGCCCCTTTCCCACAGAGATATCGACGCGTCGACCGACGACGCCCTTGCTCTTCTTCTGGTGTGTTTTTTTTTGGCTCACCCGCGCGCCACCATCACCGCCACATCTCCATTCGTTTCCTTCCCTCTCATCACAACTTGACTTCTATAACAGCTGGAAAGAAAAAGGAAGAAAAAAAAGATGTACTATCAGAACTTCAAAACGTCTCATAATCTCCTGAACTCCACCTTCATCAACTACTCCACGTCCTCCTCCACAGCAAACACATTTGGAAACGCCTTTGGTCACACAAACAAGCTGCTCTCCAAAATATACTCAAACCTGTCCTTTCTCAAATACCAGATCCCAAGCCCTCCTCCGCTGGCTCATGATCCGCCCATAAGCGACAGACTGTCTCGTCTTGTATCAACCCACAAAATGGAGTCACAGTACCTCATCAACTTGCTCAATTATCATCCTAAATACTACAACGGTGCTTCGTCCTCTGTCTGGCACAGAATTCCCAGTATTAGAAGATCTTCGGTTCTAGTTCTTCTTTTCCTAGGAGGCCAGGGAGAGCTTCGAGTGGTTCTCACCAAGAGATCCAAAAAGCTCAAGAACTTTTCCGGTCACATCTCTCTTCCAGGAGGGAAGGTGGACAACGATGTCGAGTCAGAGTTTGAGTGTTCTAGAAGAGAGGCAGAGGAAGAGATCGGCATCAACAGAGATAACAAGTTTCTCAAGGAGAAATTCGGATACGAGGTGGAAGAGCTGAAAACCATGCCGTCTTACCTTGCTAGAACATTTCTAGGCGTTGCTCCATGTGTTGCATTCATCAACTGGTCAGAATCCAAGCTTGGTAAGTTTGAAGACCAGCACATCTCCAACATAATGCTCAATCCAGGAGAATCGTCGTCGATTTTCAGTGTTCCGCTCAAGGACTTTCTGCAACCCAAACCCAGAAGATACGAGCTCAAGGAGTGTCTCAAGCAATCGTACGTCAAGACCAAGTGGGCTGGATTACCGTGGAATCTCAGATCGTTTGTGTTTCCTATCCACAATGACCACGAGGTTCGCTGGCTCGAGGAGATCCAGGACCTTTCTTCAGAATCGGAAGATGAGACCCAGGAAGACCATGAGTTTGGAGTGCGCACGAGAAACTGCTGGGGTCTGACAGCCAACATTCTGCATGACTTGGCAGAGATAATATACACCGGAGAAAAACAGTACGAAGCTGTCATGGGCGAGGAAGATCTCATATGGTCTTTGCTGAAAAACGGACAGATACAGTCGCCCGCGAGAACAGACTTTGAAAAGAAGCTCATCAATAACATCAAGGGTTGCTCTTTCAAAGAGTGCATGGGCACCGAGGAGTTCGCCGCTCTCAAGGAGCTGTATCAAAGGATATAACAGGTTCATTTCAAAAATCCCTACTTTTTATAGAGAGAGAGAGAGCGAGCCGATCGCTCTTCATTACATAGCATTAATACACGGCATGTGTTTCGATCAAACAGCCCCGTACGAGTCCTCATTAGGAACAACCCCCATCTGTCTGAGGTGATTCTCTGTCTGTGTTTTGTACTTCTGCTTGACTGTTTCTTTCCAGCCGTATTCTTTCCCCATCACGTCCACAACCCGATCGACGGCTCTCAGGGCTCTTTCGGTATCCAAGAACCCCAAACGGCACCTTCTGGTGAGAAAGTCTATGGGGTGTCTGGCATACTCGTAGTCAATGGAGTACTTGAGCTCTCCGACAGTAAATGGAAGATCAAAGCTATCGTACGTCGGAGTTGTTTTCGGGTCCAGATCCAGAGGAGCCGCGTTTGTGGCATCGTCTATGAAGCTCTCGATGATTATCGGAGCCCGGTCACCGTAGTTGGATGAGAGATGTTTAGCCAGCTTATCAGTGATATGGTAGTGCTGACATAAGCGGGCACTAAGAGAAGGGTCAAAGTTTTCAGCTCCTATCAGTTTGAAGTTTCTCGTTGAGCAGGGCTTCAAACCCCTTTCATTTAACCGAAATTGTGGAGTAACAGATAAAGCATGGTCTATGACTTCCTGGGCCATTGCTCTGTAAGTTGTCCATTTACCACCGGAGATGGTGATGAGTCCGTTAGCCGAGTCGTGGATCAGATGGCTTCTGACGAGTCCCTGAGTGGAGCCGGTTCCGGCCTGTTGTCCCTCCGGAATCAGCGAGGGATCTCTCACCAGCGGTCTGACCCCACACCAGGCACTGAGAACGTCTTCTCGTCGAACCTGGAACTTCACGTAATGCTGCAGTTCTGCGAGTATATCGCTGATTTCCGTCTCGGTGGCCACAGGGTTCTCAGGGATCCGGTTCAGCGCAACATCGGTAGTTCCCGCTAACACCTTGCCCTGCCACGGTAGAAAGAACATCACTCTACCGTCTGCGGTAGATGGGTCCAGGAGACCCATGTCTTTGGCGCAGTACCACTCCGGGAGAACCACGTGGACTCCTCCAGAGGGAACCACCATTCTGGGATGATCCAGAATGTGGGGCTCTGGAAGACCGGTGCTGGACTTGTCCATGGAGAGAAGTTCGTCCGCAAAGGGTCCTGTGGCGTTGATGATTGCGTCCGCGCCAACCAGGTACTCGTCGCCCGTCTCCTTGTCGAGGACTCTGATGCCCTTGCTTTTTCCCTCGCTGTTCTTCAGGATCTGCTTTACCTCCATGTAGTTGAGGACTGTTGCGCCGCTGGACTGTGCTGTGAGCGCCAGAGAGACGTTGAGTCTCGAGTCGTTGAAGAGACCGTCGTGGTACACCAGCGACCCGACGAGCCCGTCTGGGGTCAGCTGGGGCTGTTTGTCCAGCGTCGCCGACCTGCTCATGAGGTACGAGTATTTGAGAGCCTGGGAGCCGGCAAACAGGTCGTACATGAGACAACCAGCGTAAAAGTAGGGAAGCTGCCAGTACTTGTACACGGGGATGCAGATGGGCAGACACGTTGCCAGATGCGGGGCGTTCTGCAGGATCGACGCCCGCTCATTCAGTGCCTCTATTACCAGGTCGAGCTGGGCCTTGGAGAAATGCGTGATGGCTTTCTCAAGGTATCTGACTCCGCCATGGGCCATCTTCGTGGACTTGGACGAGGTCCCCGACGCAAAGTCGGCCTTCTCCACAAGCAGCACGTTCAGTCCTCTCAGAGAGGCATCAAGCGCAGTACCGGATCCAACAGCCCCGCCTCCAACAACGATCAGATCGAACTTCGACTGCGAGTCCTCAGCCACAAACGCAGAGTCCGCCATCTTGGCAGGGGAAAACCCCACAGCACTGATGCTGCTGCCCAGTCTCGCTAGCAGCTGCTCTCGCGAAGGTGGCTTGGCAAGAGAGCTGACAAACGGTGGAAACTTCGAGACGTGTTGCGGTTTTGACTCATTGGAAACAACCGTCAGTCTCTGAGTTGCTAGGACCCCTCCTCCGGCTAGAAGAAGCCCGACAGTGGCCTGTTTTGCTAGTTTCGGGAACCCTCTCGAGCTCATACTTTGTGAGTACCTTCAGTTTCAACACTCCTTCAGTGTTCATTTAGACTCCTAGCATGTGTTCCTCTATAGCATCGAAAGAAAAAAAATTCAAAAAGGAAAAAAAGGAAAGACACTTCACTTCACTTCTTCTTCTTCTACCCTTTTCTTTCTCTTTATATATGTAAACGTGCTTCTCGCAGCTTCCAACATCTGTACACCAGCAGCAAGCACACCAGTCTTCTCTACCTCCACCTCTTTCAAATGCACAGACGCCTGTTTTTGCTTTCATTGCTCTTGCTTCTCTTCAGTAGCTTACCTAAGCAGGCTGTCGTCTAGCCCCTCATCTTCTCGCCGCGGAGCAGCTCGTCTCCTATGGCTTTCTTCACCTCTTCCCCTACAAGACTGTTAACATCCCCGTATCCCAGGCTGATCTCGTAGGCTTTGACCAGCCGGGTGTCACTGATCCCGATGTTACAATGGCTCAAGGCCAGTAGACAGTTTCTGTACCTGGATATGGTGTCCTTTGTGGTGTCAGAGAGAGGATCGTTCTTGTCGCTGTAAATCTCCCACGAAGACTCCTCTTCCAGCCTCGTGATGGACACGGTTCCCTGGCCTGGCGTGTATTTTCCTCCCGCAGCACTCGACGACATCGCAGCCTCCGCTCGAGACACCGTGCTCGTCCCGTTGTCACTGGCGACCTTAGCGGAGATCTTTGGCGGTTTGTAGATCCAGCAAAACCCATTCACCCCAAGTATAACACTCACATTTCCAGGAAGATCATGTGCGTGGTTCTTGGCCCTTATGATAAGACTCGATGGTACTGCAACAAACATCCCGTTTCGCAGCTTGCCGTACTTGAGAGATCGTGTGTGCAGCGCAGCAGATCCATCTGCAAAGAGAGACTGCACCTCTGCATTCAGCAGGTCTCCTTCCTTCAGAAAACTTCTCATCTGAAGCTCGTCGCTCTCGGACTTTCGTCTCAAGATCCCCCCCGGAAGATTCACAGACCCCAGCATCAGCACAGCATCGTGCTCTGAGCCTATCACAACCCTCCATCTCTTCGGACCCACCTCTGCTATTCTGCCGACTATGTGGTCCCCGGTTTCCGGAGAGTATCTTCCTTTGAAGGGAACCACACTCAAAAGTTTGTTCACCTTTATCACACTGCCAGCAACTGAGGAATACGTCTTATCGTTCAGGAAATAGGTCCCATGGCCCCTCATCCACATCGGATCGTCCGTGATGAGCTCTCCCGGTGTGACGATCGACTGATTCTTCAATCTGTCGCCGTCACCAACGCTCACGTTCTCGTCGCTGTCCATTTCAACATCAGAGTCTTCCGATCCGTCATTCCTCAGGTGTATCTCCGACTCCGGAGCCGTTATGGATATTATCTCCATTTTGCAAATGCGATGTAGAGCTTTGTATAACACAGACTCCTGCTCTGGTCCTTTTGCATATACCTCTCTCTCTCTCTCTCTCAAAACCCTCATACTTCTAGATACACTTACCTATCTTCAAGTGAGAGTGAGAAAAATTATTCTCTGCTTATGTAATCCGTTCATAAACTCATTTACCTAATCACTATGTGTCCAGAGCAGAAGCTATCCCATACATACAAGGTCAAGTAGTCAGGGAATAGAACAAAATGTAAGCGTCAGGGTCTCCAATTTCGGTAGTATCGTCGTACCGACAGAGACTCAGACGATCGTCGTCGCAGTAAATCCACTGTCCGTCTCGGTGGATTATACTCGTATAGTGACCCGAGGAAATAGAAGATCCCAGGTGGTCAATCCACCCGGTCAGCTTGTAGTTGTATGAGACGTCTTCGTTGCTTCGCTTGATCTTGAAGCTGAGCCGTTTGGGGAACTTGAGGTTTATGTTTGTCAGCTTATTTTGATACGGATCGAATTTGGCAAGGTACACTGCGAGAATCTGCGGAAGTTTGATGAAATTGGTGAACTTGTAAGAGACGTTAGGCTTGTCGAGGATGTCTCGAATGTCTGCATACCTTTGCATTTGCTGGTCGTCTAAGAGATCATAATCCAACACAGTACTCACGCTGAGTGAGGATCCATTGTTATTCTTTGTCAGCCTCTCTTTCTTATTGAATTTGAAAAAGTTTCTCTTCTTGGAAGACAACTCTGGGCTCTGTGGGATGTGCGACGGAATGCCGTTGGATGGGTGTACTTCTGCCAGTGCCTCCAGATCGCACAGCTCCTTTTTGAGCTTTTCACAGTTGGGACAGTTCCAAGCGTTACCGAGACGGTAAGACAGCTCTTCCACATTGAGGTTTTTCAGAATGAGGTCGTTCAAAAAATGCTCTTTACCGTTCAAGTTCAGGTTCAGCATTGATGAGTAATCGTAATTCAAAGAGTTACATCCACATCGGTTGCATTTGAGGACTGTCTCCTGCTGGATCTGGAACAGCTTGGTGATTGGAGAGACTCCCTCACTGTTGAGAAGCTGCTCATTCATCTTGAGGTATTCTTTGGTGTTGCAGAAACTGGCAAAAGGATCTGTTTCTGGATTGTTTGTTCTGTAGAGCTCTCTGTTGGATAGATTATTCTCGATTTTGAGCTCCTGATGTAATCTGTCCATTATGAAATAGAGAAATTGCGAAGTATCTTGTTGCTCATTTGGTATACGGAGGTCGGGCTTCAGGATTGAACATAATCTAACGAAATGGCTGGGTTTAATGACATATTGATTGTTACAAGCGTAAAATTCATTGAACAGTTGATGAAATGCTAGCGACAGAGAGTTGTGGTCATGACGTAGTATGGGGGTGAACTTAGATCTCTCCAGAAACAGCGTTCTAAAAAATGATGTGTTAAACAAACATTGAATCATCGAATTGATGTAGCAGGTGCTTCCGTAGTTGAGTAACCTCACCAGGGGTGGCTTCGGCTGTCGTGCGCCATAGTGTGTAGTGGAAGCGTGAGGAGTGAAATAAAGAGACGAGGACGATCCTCCAGGCTGGATAGAGGACTCTTGACTCATTGTCGGGTATGGGCCTCTATGAGGTAATAAGGAAGGTATTTGTGCTTGGTAAGCCGTTGGAGGAGGAATTTCTGCCGGGACAATCGAAGGTTGTGGCTGTGTGAACTCTCTTTCATAGTTCCTCGTTTTGGGAATTGGCGGAATACTGACAGAAGGGCGGCTTGATGTAGGGGATAAAATTTTCGTTTGCTGGACCCTGCCTGTAAATGTCTTCTCACTGTCGTCCCCATAATACAACATCCATTCAACAAAGCCCCCGTCTAGTCGGTAAAGCTCTGTAGTCACGCTTCCGAACTTTTTCCGTCTGGTTATAGCGCCACGTAGAATAGAGCTGAAAGTCTCTTCCACTGTGGTTAGTGTGGATTCTTTGGAGTAATACACAATATATCTATAATCACTGAAACGCACAAGCTTTGAACAAAAGTCAACGTTTCCAACTTGAAGCGAGTAAATCAGTTCTTCAAATGTGTTCACGTTCTCAAACGTGGAAGGATCTATATTGATGACGTCGTTGTTATTCTCTATGTGCGACTTCAAGTAATGGCTATAAGGCCGAAGATCGACGAGTAGCGTTTTAGCCTTCTCTTGGAATAGGAACTCACTGAGCTCGTCTATTGTGAGCTGACGTATTTCTGTGGACGCGAGTTCTGATTCACTGTGGGATAACGGATACAAATCATTGGATTCTCTCGCAAGCGTATCAGTAGAGCGCATCTTTGTAATAAGAAGGTTGGCCTCCTCAACAGTCATTTCCAGCTCCTCCTTGAACGATCGTTTTTCTAAGTAACTGCTGGCGAAATGGTTTAGGTTTCCGATAAACTCGTGGTCCTCCTTGTTGGATATCTCGAGTGTAGGGAAGATATAACTGATTATGAAGTAGTTATACGCAAACAACTCCACTAAGATTTCATGATTTGAGTAATTGTGAAAGCATTTGTTGTCGGAAAGAAGCTTCAGATGGTTGAGGTAATTGGATGACAGTTCTATCCAGTTTATCACCAGATAAGACTCAGCATCGCTACTCAAAAATGGCCGTCTTACAGAAAGACGTTTCTGTTTCTGCTTTATAAGTTCAAACTGGCATTTGACAATGATGGATATTGATTCTTTCTCAAGAAGCTTCTTTGACTTCGGGGAGGACTCCTGCAAGTTGTACGGGGCTGAATGGTCCATTATATATTGTTTTGCAAGCGACGATGTTTCTCGTTTCGGGGCGGCTTGTAAAAAGCCTATCTTTATGTGGGGTCTCTGTAAGAAATGAGTGGGGTCTGCGTCTTGCTTCTTCTATCAAGGCGGGTTCATTCAAGGTCAATGCAGATGCCTCTTATGGTGGACACGGGTTAGAGGCTCCGCCTGAACTAGCGGCTGTTTTGATGACAGCAAAGCGCCTCAGTGAAAACTCTCACGGGGGCTGTGTGCTGTTAACGGCATGCACTACTACATTTTTTTGGGGAATCTCTACTTTTTTATGCTAGATCAAATCGGCCCGGTCACGTGTCGAAACGGCACGTGCCGGAAATCCCTTTTTCTCAAAAGTATGGTTTAGGGTATACCATGTTGCTTGTCACAATAGAAAAATAAAAGGCTACAACTGAAATAAAATTAAAAAAAATATGAGTAACAAGAAGCAGATATAGGAGGCATTAGCAGCTTTCGTTCAGCTACATCTCATCTTTGAGCAGAGCCAGGCCACACAGAATATCAGATCATTTCTGGCTATCTGTGACTTTGGATGGTTCATTCACAGAACCGTCAAAGAAGCCCAGCCTGAGTTCAACGTTATTGAGGCTGATAACAGATAATGGTTCCCGTACAGAGTGCGATCAAGGACGATAAAGCATCCATGTTGCACAAGAAGCCAAGAAGAACCGTTGATCATCTTGCTGTGAGCCAATCTCTGGGGTACCAGATATTTCGGAAGCATAAGAGAAAAGCCTGGTCTTCCGAGGAAGATGAGGGTCTCAAGAAGCTCGTCTTGAGCCAGTCTATGAAGAATAAGGGACCTGAGGAGTACAACGAAGAGAAGATCCCTGTTGATGAGATTGACTGGAATATAATAGGGGCACAGATGGTGAACCGTAAGGGCAATGATTGTCGGAAGAGATGGCTCAATTCGTTGGATCCAAGTTTGCGTAAGGGGAAGTGGACTTCTGAGGAGGATGATCTTTTGCTCAAAGCTTATGAGGAATACGGTCCATTGTGGCAGAAAGTGGCTAATGAAATTGAGGGACGTACGGAAGACCAATGCTCCAAGAGGTACATTGAGGTGTTGAATCCGGGGACTAAGGACCGGCTGCAACCGTGGACTCTGGAGGAAGATCTACAACTCATAGATGGTGTGAGGAAGTACGGGACTAGATGGCGGACCATATCAGGTGCTATAAAGGGAAGACCCAGTTTGACATGCAGGAATAGATGGAGAAAGATAATCACAGATGTCGCGAAGAACCACGCCAGCCCTGAGATCATGCAGGCGGTTGGGGTGCTCAATAAGGAGAAGGATCCGGCCAGGCCGCCAGCGAGTGCAGGTTTGAGTATCCCTATTCCGGCTCTCACTTTGAGCGAGCCATCTGCAGTGTCGGTCTCGGCTGCTAGTTTTCTTCCGAGTGAGGCAGTACCATCAATCTCTGAGAGTCTACTCCGTCCGCAGGCCAAGCTCGAGCCTCAGGGACGGTCAATGAGCCCTTCTACCCCGTTAGACGGGTTGAGAAACAGCATGAGCCCGGGTACTCGCACTCTTATGTCCGGATTGACAAGGTTAAAGTCTCCTTCTTATACGAGTAACGAGTGGACGTTCTCCCTACTTGATCCTGCTACCAACGAGGAGATCACTAATTTCTCCGGGTCGATAGATTCCGCAGAGAGTGCTCATCAGCTTATAGAACTGGCAAAGTTCAATAGGGTGCCTGTCACCATCCACCAACACATTCACCACCATCATTCTTCACAGTCGCCAGTGCTGGACCCTGAAACCACGCTCAACCGATACTCCCACTTCAATTATCTGCCTCCGCTGACGGAGGTTCCGCGCCTGAACTCTTCGGGCTCGGTCAAAGCGAGTCCTGTAACCTCAGAGAGAAACGTGACAGGCACTGGAACAGCGGGCGAATCGAGCCTAATGAGACTTCTTAATGATGATAAGACGGAAGATGGTGGCCCTAGAAAAAGAGCAAAGACTGTATACTTTGAGACGGGCAAAGAGCCCCCTTCGAAGCAGATTGCAGCTTCTTCTTCTTCCGCTACTACTACTGCAGGAAGAAGCTACGTGGGCGAGGACGTAGATGAGGAGATGGACTTTTGGGAAACAATGCGCTCAATAACCCAGCCGAAGCCATATACTCACGACACGAAGCCCGTCTCGCAACACCACCCTCTCCACTACGAAAGACCTTCGACATATGGATTCAACTCAACATATCACCCCTCTGAGCAGTATGCCGAGCCCAAAACTGCCCATGTGAGCGGCTCCACGGAGCCAGGAACGTCCAGAGTAGCACGCGAGGCCACTCTGAATTACGGAGGAGAGTTTTACATGGACCAGGAAGAGGATGATGAAATGGAGAGCTATGCCAGCCAATATGGACCGTTCTACAACATTTTTGCTAGCATTTCGCTCAACAAGGGGTCTGGCTCCGCTCATAGCAGCCTAGACGGCGTCAGTAGCTCCTCGGGAGGAAATTCCAGCTATGCGGCTCTCCCTTGCAATCCGTCATAACCGTGTGACCTGATCATCGGACCCAAAAGCTTAGCATGTTGAAGAAAGGGGAAAAAACTCCCATACATAATAGAAATCGTGGGTATATGATCTGAAACATAGTCTCAAGAGCAAAGTCACATACAGCAAATAAACGAAGGAGGAACGCCCTCCTAGAATCGGGGAGAACGGAAAATGATCTACTTTCTCTTGAAGTACGCCGACGCTCCCATATAGTCCACGCTTTTGCTATAGACCCAATCGCCTAGCTCCAAGTACTTGCCAGAATACTTTTCAATATCTGGCTGGTTAAACAGATGTAGATTTGGCTCTATTCCAGTACCTTTCTTTATTCCAGCCAAAAAGCCCGATAATAGGGCCAGGTCCACGGTCACGTGAAGTAGCTTTCCTAACTAGAAACAGCAGAACGCCACCGAAATGAGCGTTCAGAAGGTTAGTTGGGGCGTTCAAGCACAAACATCTTCAGCTTCTCAACTTACAGTTGACATGATCCTCTCTGATTTGATCGCAGTGGAATCGAGTTGACGAGTTTTGATTGGACAGCAGACAATCGGAATACAGATACGGGTCACGTGATTGTGTAAAGGTAGCTTTGATCTCCCTTGGCAATCTCTTTAGATGTATCCGGCTTACGGAAAGACCTTTATTGTTGTTTTCAAACTTCGTCGATTATATTAAATATTAATTTTTTGTGTATCTAATATATGTAGCACAAAAAGCAAGATACGAAAACACAACTACTTTATGAAAAAATAATAATAATAGTTAATTAATTATACGTGAAATCAAAAATCTCTGCACAGTTAGGTTATGCAGCCCTGCTGTTTTGTAGGGGGAGGCCGATCTAGGCAGTGCTGGTGTACGGGTGACATTCTGTAGTAATGAAAAAAAAAAATTCAGGCCCTTATTAGGTGGAAAAGAACAAACAAAGGAGCTAAGAGAAGGTCAAGGGTATTCGACCTCAGACAGCTCTGGATACACTGGTAAGGGCATTCAAGCGTGCTCTATCCTATTTCATAGGACTAAGTGGCCCTGTTCGGCAAAGAAATTGCAGGCTGTAAACATGGACAGAGGAAGACACAACGACAGCAGAAACCACCCAGGGTATAATAGAGACTCTCAACGGGGGGCAAGACGATATTATCAGGGAGAGAGGGAGTACTATGACGATGAGCACAATTACCACGAGCATAGAGATTTCAAGAGGCAGCGCAATGACGGATACTACCAGAACGAACCACGGGCCACACCACGGCGATCCAACGCTTCCCAGAGCACATTTTCCACACCACAGCGACATTCTACCAACAGCACACAGCCGTCGCGATATCAGGACAGGCATAAGGACGACACAGGACGCCCAGGATACCGGGATGCACAGCAAGACCCTTCACATACTCCAAGGACGGTCAATAGAAACCTCAATGGTAATTACAGCAACAGAAAGCTCCCTACTGCTCCAAAGGGCTTTGCGGAGTCTAATCAGCATGAGAAAAGCATAGATAAAAGAGCTACGGATAACCGGGACCAAACAATTAATAGAAAAAACAAAACAGGACCTGCTTTCAAGAGGATTTCGAAATCTGTAACGAATAAAAATGTGATGGGTGATGAAGAGGACGAGGAAGAACAGGATGAGAGAGATCCACGTTATATGTCTGGTACAGATGACAGTATTCCTATGTTATTTATGAAAAAAATCGAGCTCGACAGCACAGTTCATGAACGGATGCAACAGGTTGGTGAGGGGACGTATGGAAAGGTCTACAAGGCGAAGAACAAGCTGACGGGGGAGTTAGTGGCATTGAAGCGGTTGAGATTGGAGACTGAACGAGAAGGGTTTCCGATCACGGCGAACCGTGAGATCGGACTGCTTCAATCGTTTGATCACCCCAACATTGTTGGGCTTGAGGAGATCATGGTTGAGCGCAACTCTGTCTACATGATATTCCCTTATATGCATCATGATCTGTCTGGGATTCTTCAACAGTCTAACATAGAAATAACGGATGGAGAGAAGAAAAACATTTTTCGACAATTACTGGATGGTATCAACTATTTACACAAGAAGCGTGTTATCCACAGAGATGTGAAGGGGTCAAACATTCTTTTGAACAACCAAGGGGTGTTGAAGATCACCGACTTTGGGCTCGCCAGAAGAATGAAAAACATCAACAAATTTGTGGAGTCTCCGAATTATACAAACAGAATCATCACGTTGTGGTACAGACCTCCAGAAATTCTGCTTGGATCCACAGACTATGGCAGAGAAGTTGATATCTGGGGGATCGGGTGTCTTCTGATTGAGCTGTTTACAAGACATGCGATATTCCAGGGTGTGGATGAGATTGATCAATTCTGGAAGGTGTGTGATGTAATGGGGACCATAACGATCGAGGATTGGCCCGAGTCCGATCGGCTTCCCTGGTTTGAGATGCTGCGGCCTAATCGCCATATTGGGTCTCAGTTCAAAGAGAGATTCAGCAGCACTCTTTCGCCTCGCTGCTTTGATTTGGCCAGACGCCTTCTTCAAGTCAATCCAGCCAAAAGAATATCAGCCGCCGATGCTTTGCGCCATGACTACTTTGAAGAGGAACCCAAAGAGGCAGAGTTGAGGTTTCTAAGCAGCATTGAAGGAGAGTGGCATGAATTTGAGGCAAAGAAAAAGAGACGCCAGCAAAGAGAGGCTAAACAGAAAGATGACAAACTTAAAGAAGAAGCTAAAAAATGATAAACTTTTAGGGATGTTTTTTTTTTTTTTTGGAGCTAATGAGGGGGTAAAGGAGGGGAGCGCCAATTGATTGTATCATGGAATCTGAAAGATAGTTGATATAATTACTTCTCAAAGTGGATTGCTGAAACTAAAACTGGGTTCAGTGACCTTCAGTGAGAGTATTTTGCTAAAACTTGAGTTGGAGCTGTGAGGAAGACAGAAATCAGACAGAGAACCAAAGAGAAAGGGTGTATTCGGATCCTTAAGATAAGGATGAAGGCCATTCCAAGCAAACTTCTTTTTTGCTTTCTCGGTCAGCTTCTTCTGGTTACGCGCTGTAGCTCACTAGCAAACGAGACAGATCCGGCGTCACTTTACAGACCTGACCACTTTGGTGTTGCATTTTCTGAGTGCGCTTCTAATGTCAGCGAGAGGACTAAGGTCAACGGTACATTTGATGGCTGTTCTGTCGAGAGAGTAATGAGCGCTGGCTCTGAGTGTGAGTGTGCCTATCACAAAGAGGTGTTCAACAGTTGTGGTTGGATGTTAAAGGAAACTCGTTTCGGATACTACTTCCTTTCTTATCTTCTTCAAATGAGAGCATGTTTCGAGTATGATCAGTCTCCTCATTTCAGCCAGCAGAAGCTATTTTTTGCTTCTGGATCGATTGTTGATAAGATTACAGGTGTGTTACTGAGTGGCACGAGAGACGATCTCGCCGAGTTGGTCGAAACAAATCAGGCTGATATTGATTTGCTGGTGAGCACATTTGCGCTGGACCAAAAGCTTGGAAAGAGAGATCTACTGAAATTTTCGACATTGCAGAAACGGGAGGATAAGAAGAGCGATTCCGCTACCAAAAAGAAAGATGACAAAGACAAGAAGGCTGCAGAAAAGAAGAGCAAGAAAGCTGAACTTGAGAAAAAAAAGAAGAAAGAGAAAGAAGAAAAGGCCAAGAAACCTTCTCCGACGACTAGTAGTACTCTCAAGCCTAGTACGACCGAATCCAAGAAGGAGACAACGTCTTCTAGCAGTGAAAAGCGAACGCAGAAGAGTAAAAGCACAGATGCTGCCAAAAAACAGACCTCGCGAGAAACGTCGAAGAGGGCCAAAAGGCCTTCTGCTAGCAAGAAACCCGAAGCAAAGGGAGATCATAAGCTGCCCAAGAACATTGCAGACAGATTGAAGAATGGACAGAAGCCCAAGGGATCGACGTCGAGAAATGGGAACAAACAGGGTGACTGGGGAAGTTTTTTTGATCTACTTGATGCTGATGATGACTGTGATGATGAAACCTCTGATAACGATGCGGATGTCGAAGATGGTTCAGACGATGTGGTAACTGTGACCGAGGTGAAGAAGAAAACCAAGACTGTAGTAGACACCGAAACAGACACTGAAACAGAGACAAGCACGGATACTACTACCGTTTTCAAGGTTGCCCATAGACCGACTACGGTGTATCAGTTCTTAACCAAGTACAAGTGGGAAAAGCTGACAACCACTGACTACAAATATGTGACGGACACAGAATTCGATACACTGACCGAGACGTGTCTTGATGTTGAATATGTGACAGAGACCCAGCTGGAAATCAAGCATCAGACCAAGACTATTGGAAAGAAGGTACTGACAGAAACGGAGACGGAGTTTTGTACAGAGACAGAAACGGAGCTGGACACAAGGACGGAGACAGAAACTGAGACGACCACCAGCACCACCACTACTCTTTCCACGTCGACATTCTCCACCACAGGCCTGACCACCTCGACCGCCACTGTTTCTACGACTGTGACAACCACGACGACCAGCGTGTCTGCGTCTTTTGCCGGAACCACCACGACGACAGTGACTCTGTTCAAGGAGTTCACTTCGCGGTTTTGCTCTATTCTAGGGCGACTGGGTGTGGACTGTCCATCTGTTGAGCTTGCAGGTCGCCGCGTATCTGGGCCTACTCCTCCTCCAACTCTTGCCCGGCCCCTTCCAAACGCTGTGAGAACCCCTGTGATCATCAGAAGACAGCAGAACGCCGGCAACAACTCCACACACGTGAAAACCAGCCGGTTCCATAACGTATCCACGCTGGCTACCAGCTCTCTGGGAGACGTATTGACCGTGGTGAGAAATGGCAGCTACAAGAACGGCGCTGTGATGCTGGACGAGCGGGCTGCAGTAGGCGGACTGAGTCTTGGGTTTGTGATTGGGCTGTTTTCTGTCATTTTCGGGCTGCACTGTTTTATTTTCAACATGGTGTAAATCAGGAAGGGCAGCATAGCATTCGCTCTTTATACAACAAAGCTGCTGCTGCACACACAAACAATCGACGTGCTGCAGCGTGAACAATACAAAGACAGGAACACAGAAAACCGGTGCATACGGTAGTAGAAGGCGCAACAGCCGGTCCTATGTGAGGCTTCTCTCTTGTAGTAGTATAGTCAGTCTCCTGTACTAATTTCTGGCTCTAGTTGTAGTCCGTGGCTGTGCAAGAGATTTCGTGAGATGAAATTTTTTTTTTTTTTTTCTTCAACAGGAAGAAGAAGGAAGCTGTTTTTAAAGTGAACAACCAGCTTTCAAAGAGGTCTCTAATAAGTCCCTCGAATCATCCAACCATACAAAACAACATGGCCAGCATAGGTGTGGCTTTTGGAAACTCCACGTCGTCAATCGCCATTGCGCGTGACAACAAAGTGGATGTGATTGCAAACCCCGACGGAGACAGATTCATTGGGTCTGCTCTTTCCTATGTGGGTGAAGACGAATATCACGGAGCACAGGCTGTGGCGCAGCTGGTGGGTAACGCTGCGTCCACGGTGGTGAACTTCCGGGACTTTATCGGAGTTTCCTTCTCCGAGATAGACACAAGATACTCGCAAGAATCGTGTGTGCCTATTGATGTTGACGGCAAGGTTGGCTACTCGATCAAGGGTGAGACTGTGAGTGTTGACGAGATCGTCAAGAGACACCTGAAGCAGGTCAGGCTGGCAGCAGAGGACTTCATAGGCCAGACCATTGAGGGGGCAGTTCTGACAGTTCCCACGGACTTTTCCGAGGCCCAGAAGAAAGCTTTGAGCTCTCTCGCTGGGGAGGCGGGGCTTCCTGTGTTGCAACTGATCAACGAGCCGTCGTCTGCTCTGCTGGCCCATCTTTCGGCCAGAGACAGTCTTGCAGAGGACAAGATCTTTGTGGTTGCGGATTTCGGCGAGACTCGGTCTGACGCTGCTGTGATTTCTGTGAGAGGCGGGATCTTGACGTTGCTAGCGACGGCCCACAGCCGTGAGCTTGGTGGCCACAAGCTGGACGAGAGTCTGATGGAGCATTTTGCCAAGGAGTTCGAAAAGAAGTTCAAGGCAGACGCCCGCAAGAGCGCAAAGTCGCTGGCGAAGCTGAAGGCTGCCTGTATTGTCACGAAGAAGACTCTGTCAAACGTGCAGACATCGACCATCTCGATCGACTCGCTCGCTGACGGGTACGACTTCCACTCCACGATCAACAGAATGAGATTCGAGCTTGTTGCAAGACAGGTGTTCACGCAGATGACCCAGTTTGTGGAGTCGGTGGTCGCCAAGGCTGGTTTAGAGACCCTGGACATCGACGAGGTGCTTCTCGTTGGCGGGACATCCAACGTTCCCAAGGTGGCCAGCAGCATCCAGCAGATCTTTCCGGAGGACGTGGTTGTCAGCGCGCCGTCTCTGGACAGCAAGCTGGTGAATCCGAACGAGCTGATCTGCAGAGGAGCGTCGCTACAGGCCTCCATGGTGGGCTCGTTTGATGCTGACGAGATTGCCGAGTCGCTGCAGCCCGTTGTGGTCAACACGCAGCACATCTCGAAGCCAATTGGTGTGAAGGATGCGGACGGTAACTTCTTGCAGATAATTTCTAGAGAGACAGCATATCCAATTAGAAAGTCGATCGTGCTCACTGCTGCGGCCGACGACGTCTTTGTTGAGCTCTTTGAGGGCGAGAGAACCGTCGAGGAGACCGTGGTGGAGCCGGAGCCAGGTTCTGAGGACGAGCAGTTCTCAGACGACGAGGAGGAGGAGCCCGAGGTGATCCGCAAGGCGAAGTACGTGGCAGGGTCGCTGCTGGCACAGCTCGCGCTGAGAGGGGTGGGAAAGGGCGGCTCCGTCGAGGTGATAGTGAACATTGCTCAGGACGGGAAGCTGGAGGTGACTGGGCGGTCGGGAGATGTTGTCGTGAAGGGTGAGCTTGGAGCCTGGCCCCACTGGCCTGGCCCCTCATAGATATCGTCTTGCATCTTCTGGCTACACCCCCTGTTTTGTAGTGTCTACAGTAACTAGTGTCTTTGCGGCTGAAGCTGAAGAGCGATCGAGAGAGATCGTATGTAGGAGGAGCATACAGAAAGAAAGAGGGTTTTCGAGCGTCCCTTTGTGTATCGCTACCGACGCGACGGTGTGTCCAGCCGCGCAGGGCCACTTACCCGGCCCAGCGTGTAACGTTTCTTGTTTTGGAGTCCCCTTTGCCCAGAGGGGCAAGAGCACGAATGTCTGCTTTCGGCTACCTGGTCAGTAGTTGCTTCGAGAGTTCCGTCCGAGGCAAGCAAGGCAGGGCGGGCAAACTGTGCCGAGAGATGATGATGCCTGGTGGGCGAATAAAAAAAACGGGAGACAGACGGATCTGGTGTCTCCGGCGGCGGCGGGCGGTGATTTACTGTCCGCGTGGCTCTTCTTTTTTTTTTATTTTTTTTTTTTTTCTTGTTTTTTTTGGCATTTTTTTTTTTCTTTTTTACCCGGCCATTCTCGGACTGCCGACGCCAGATACGTGCCCGAGCCAGAGTCTAGACTTTGCAGAGTCTCGTGGCGGTGCGGCGCAGGTGACAATAGCGCCGCTGCAGATTAGTTGGGCCAGGACTCTCGACGCACCAGCAAAACTGTTTCTCCGGATTGTCGCTGTGCAGCCGCACAGATACACTTTACCGAGTCTGGTAATATGAGCTGCAGATACAGTTTTGCCCGTTGACAGATCGGGAGCGAGACTCTTGAGAACAGTGCTAAATCGAGATTACAGCAGTAAAAGAAAGAAGGAAAAAAAAAACAGTGAAAAAAAAGGAAAGCTCTTGTTACACATGGGATTGAGACGAGTCCGATATAAAAGGGCACACGAAGCCGGGTTGGCCCCCTGTGACGTGAGATGATGTTGTCTTAGGCTCTGAATCCATACAAGCTCGGTTGTTTCCACTCTTTAGATAGCCGATTTCCTCCCGCGACATACCCACAGAGCGCTGTCCAGATCATCAAGTCTCTCATTTCATTATTCTGTTGATCCCCCCCCTCTTTTACCAGCAACATGTCTCTCCTTAACCAGATTCTCAGCGCGGCGGTCGTTCTGGCCCTCGCCCAGCAGTCTGCCGCCCTTCCAGCGGCCCCATACCACCAGCATCATGCCCACGAGAAGAGGGATCAGACGTGCTCTTTTCCCGACAGCCTGGGTCTCGTCAAGGTGTCGAACGTGAACGGCGGCGGCTGGGCTCAGGACAAGTCCTGCTCCGCCGGAAGCTACTGCCAGTACGCCTGTCCCCCGGGCCAGCTGATGGGCCAGTGGAACCCCAGCGTCACCTCGTACACGTACCCCGGATCGCAGGACGGTGGGCTGTACTGCAACAGCAACGGAGAGCTCGAGAAGCCTATCTCTGCACACGACTACTGCTACGACGGCAAAAAGACAGCCTCGGCCAAGAACAGCGCGTCGCAGAGCGTGGCGTTCTGCCAGACTGTGCTCCCAGGTAACGAGGAGATGCTGATCCCAACCGACGTGGACGCCTCGTCGTCCCAGACGCTCGCTGTCCCGGGCACCGACTACTGGGCCAGCACTGCCTCACACTACTACATCAACGCCCCAGGAGTGTCTTCTGACGACGGCTGCAAGTGGGGCTCCACTGCCAACCCCTACGGAAACTGGGCTCCCTACGTGGCCGGGTTCAACATGGATGACAGCGGAAACACCTACGCCAAGATTGGCTGGAACCCTGTCTACTTTGAGAGCGGCTCTCCGTTCAAGAACGACGTTCCCTCGTTCGGTGTCAGACTCTCGTGTAACGATGCCAGCAAGTGCAACGGCGAAACCTGTGAGATCAATCCGAAGAGCCAGGGTCTCAACAAGGTGAGCACGTCGGGCCAGTCTCTGAGCGACGGCGCTGCCTGGTGTGTGATAACATCCACCGACAGCTCTGCTGTGACCGTTGAGGTGTTTGACGTCTGATGTGTTTTCTCTCTTCTTGCCCGTTTCTTTGCTCTTTTGTGGTGTTTTGCATGTGTCCATAGTTTACTAAATAAAAAAGTACTTTCTTTGCTCGTTATACAGAATGTGGGGTAGCTAGTAAGTATAAGTCAGACTGCTCGGAAAAAGTAGCGAAAAAAAAGTAGCGAAAAAAAAAAGGTTATGGACAAGTTGGGAATTGAACCCAAGACCTTTCGCATGCTAAGCGAACGCGCTACCAACTACGCCACATGCCCTCGCGCTTACGCGGTTCTCCTTTCTGTTGTTGTTATGCAAAACCCGCCCGCGCTCTTCAGGCAGCCACAAGCCAGAACCCGGCCCCCGCCTGGCAGCACCCACATCGCCCTGCTGGCACACAGCCAACGCAATCCAATCTGCGCCCCATCTGCGCCCCATCTGCGCCCCGCCCCCTGGGTCCCGCCGCTGCGTGGCAGCGCATTCACTGCACCACCGGCTGTCCTCCGTTGAAGCCACTGTCACACCTGACACCGGCGAATTCTGTTCTTCGGCATTTTGGCTCTCGCTCGAACAACAGGCATTTTTATCCCAGCTACAATTCAAGCGGCTCCTCGCAAAGCAGCCCGTGTTTGTGTCCACACAGACACAACCGGTCGCCGTCCTGCTAATCTGCTTTGCTTCAATGGCCATTTCGAAGAAGGAGGTGAGGATCATCAGCCTGCTGGCGATCGACACGCTGTTCTTCTTCGTGGAGATCATCGTTGGCTACGCCCTCAACTCGCTGGCCCTTATAGCCGACTCGTTCCACATGCTCAACGACATCATCTCCCTGGTGGTGGCGCTGTGGGCCGTCAACGTGGCGAAGAACAAGGAGGCGGACTCCAAGTTCACCTACGGCTGGCAGAGGGCAGAGATCCTCGGTGCTCTCATCAACGCTGTGTTCCTGCTTGCTCTGTGCTTCACCATCTTCATAGAGGCCGTCCAGAGACTGCTGGCCCCGCAGCACATCAGCAACCCGCAGCTGATCCTGATCGTGGGTTCGCTCGGGCTGCTGTCCAACATGATCGGGCTCGCGCTCTTCCACGAGCACGGACACTCGCACGGCGCAGCACCAGCGGGGCACGGCCAGCAGCACTCCCACTCTCACTCGCACGCACAGCACCTCGACAGCGACCTCTCGCCCGTCGACGAAGCCATGGACGACTCCGACATCGAAAACGTGCTGCCCTCGGTCGTGGTGCGCAAAATCAGATACAGCTTCTCGGAGAACCCAGCATTCCAGTCCACCCACGGGTCGCACAACCACGTCCTCAAGCGCGGCATCAAGACCGCCCACATAAAGTCGCTCAACATGCACGGCGTGTTTCTCCATGTCGTGGGCGATGCGCTGGGCAACATCGGCGTCATGGCTACAGCCCTGCTGATCTGGAAAACTGAGTACACGTGGAGATTCGCCGCAGACCCGGTCATCTCTCTGGTCATTGCCTGTATCATTTTCTGCGGAGCCCTGCCGCTCTGTAAGTCCTCGTCGAGAATCCTGCTCCAGGGAACCCCGCTGTCGGTGGACTCGGACGAGGTCCGCGAGGATATACTCAAGGTGAACGGCGTGCTGTCGGTCCACGACTTCCACATCTGGAACCTCACTGAGCAGCTGCTCATCTGCTCGCTGCACGTGGAGCTCGGAGTTTCGCCGGAGGAGTTCCTCACTGTGGCCACCACTATCAAGCAGTGTCTCCACGAATACGGCATCCACAGCGCCACGATCCAGCCCGAGTTCTCGCAGTTCTACGCCAGCTCCAACCAGCTGCCCAAGCGGTTCTCTTCCAGCCACAACCTGGCAGCCTCGGACGCTGCGGCTCCGGCTGCCGAGACCTCGAGACTGATTGCCCCTGCAGCCCCTGCAGCCGCCGATTACGGATCGGCCGCAGCCGCACCGGCAGCAGCGGCAGCAGCAGCAGCAGCACCGGACCCTGAGGTTGCGATCTCCTGTATAGTAGATGCTGCCGTCAACTGTACTGCTGAAAACTGCGTGGGCAGAAAATAGCCGTGGTTACTCTGTGTAGCACCTCTCCTACAGAGATCGCACGCTTGCTGAGGCCCTCTCCTAACCGAAGTATGGGACAGCACCTGCGAAAGGAGGATGTAACAGTTAAGTTTCTTCAAGCTCTTGGCACATTTTGAATGGAAAATAAAAAATATAAAAAAATATACAAATAAATTCAAAAGAGCTTGTATGTTATTTCTCCATCTGTCTATAAAGAAAGAACATCCACCCGCGTTCCGCTAAATGGCCTACTCACGTAAACGAAGGAACATCTTCGTGTGGCTGGTGACGGGGCTGACGCTTGTGGCGGTGCTGGCTCGGCCCTGGTACCACCCGGTCGAAAGCAGGCCCCCCCTTGAGCCACCATTAGAGGCCCAGCTGCTTCCGCGTCCCCGGGAGAACGCCACGCTGTTCAGCCTGGTACGCAACTCAGAGGTCTACGCTATGCTCAAGAGCATCAAGAACCTCGAAAGCTCGTTCAACAGCAGATACCACTACGACTGGGTCTTTGCCAACGACGAGCCGTTCACCCAGGAGTTCCGCAGCCTCGTGTCCAACATGTGCTCAGGAAAGGCCCTCTTCGTGGAGGTTCCTCGCCATCTGTGGAGCTATCCTGCGTGGATCGACCAGGAACGAGCCGCCGAAACAAGAAGCAGAATGAAGAAACAGAAGGTGAAGTACGGAGGAAGCGAGTCGTATCGGCACATGTGCCGGTTCTTCAGCGGAGGCTTCTACAGGCTGCCCCAGCTCAGCCAGTACAAGTACTTCTGGAGAGTAGAGCCCGACGTCGAGTTCAAGTGTTCCATAAACTACGACCCCTTCGCTGTGCTTCGGTCCAAGGAGCTCGTATACGGCTTCAATATGGCTCCTCTCGAGCTACACACAACCGTCCCTTCTCTGTGGAATAGTACCCTGGAGTACATGCAGCGGTATCCAGAGAGGGTGGCCGCAGACAACAGCCTGGAGTTGCTGAGCGACGACGGCGGCAAGTCGTTCAACATGTGTCATTTCTGGTCCAACTTTGAGATCGCAGACCTTGACTTCTTCCGCAGCGAGAGCTACGCTCATTTCTTCAACTACCTCGACCAGCTCGGCGGAATCTACTACGAAAGGTGGGGTGACGCTCCCATCCACACAATCGCAGTAGCCATGTTGCTTCCGCGCCACAAGCTCCACTACTTCTCGGGAACAGGCTACTACCACGCTCCCAACACCCAGTGCGACGGTTCCGACGACTTTCTGCTCGAAAACAACTGCGTCTGCTCCCCAAAAGAGGACATCTCCTGGCAGCTCCAGAGCTGTCTCTCCAAGTACTACGACATCCAGGGGCTTGAGAGACCGTCGTACGCACACTCTAAACCGTACCTTCCACTCCACAGCATCGCCATGAACCGGGCCAGGCTCCAGGCCGCCGCGGGAAACAAACACTCTGTTTCCCCCGCTGCTCTCTAGAACGGCATCCATCTGATCTGTCCATCCATTTCATTCATGCATTCATTCATTCATTCATTTTGTTTATTTACCGTCGGTGCACACAGCTCACCACTCCAATCGGCTCGCCCACGTCACTTTTTTGCCGGCTGCATTGCTATTATCAAACATGTACATCTTCCTAGCCTGTGGTAGGCTGCTGTGGCTCACTGGAACCCCCCTCCTCTTCACCCAGTCGCGGGCGTCTGTTTTGAGTCTCTTGTTCTCCTTGTCATCCTCCTCCTCAAAATGTGACATTCGCTGGTGTCTTTTCAGAAAGTCGAGCCGCTCTGTCTCCGAGTAGAACCCCTGTCTAATAGACTCGTCCCTGTCACTGTTTTGCCAGTAGTTTGCACCGCTCGCAGCCACTGCCCGCACAATCGCAGCCTTGGGAACCCCACCAACCTGGGGACCCGCTGTCGGTATCGTAACAAGCTCACTTGTCTTCTCAGGCAGAGGTATCCCGGTGCAGTTCTGAGAGTTGATCTCCGTGGCATACCTCGTGGCATCGTCCAGACTGCCGTCCGATGACTCCACTATCAGATTCAGCAGGTTCCTCCGAACCTTGATGATCGGCTTGTCACTAGCCTGGCCACGCGACCCGGACGGAGAACATATTCTCTTGGGCGACCTCACGTCATTGTCCTTATGTAAAACAGGCACATCGCTCATCCTGAGAGAACTCACACTCGGGAGCCCCACAGACCCAAACTCCAGCTCTGCAAACTCCGCGCTGTCGTCAAAGATCTCGTCGATCTCTAGCTGGTTGTCGTGCAACGTGCTTCTCAGCACGGCCTTCAGCTCATCCGAAAACTCAAGCCTGCTCTCCTCGTGCTCGTCATCGTGCATCTCCTCGTACTTGCTCGAACGCACCTGGAAGTCCATCTCCTCCAGCGACAAGTTTCCTATTATCTCCTGGATCTTGTCGTTCTCTTTGCCACTACCATCCACCTCGATCGTGGTCTTCGTCACTCTAGAAAAGTCCAGGTCCGACCCAACTGCCCCAAACATCCGATACTCGAGGTCAATGGACTTCAGGTAGCTGTCGAAGTCGAATCCCCCGCTGGCCTCTCCCATAAACAGTCTGTCTCCAGCTTTCAGCCCAGGAATCTCTACTATATCGTCCAACGTTGTGTTCCCTGACGAGAAGTCGTCCAGAAATCCCTTCTTCCCCCCATTGTCTGCTTTCAGTGCGGGCCTCGAGCTCTTCTGGGGCCCCGTCTCCGTCCCGCCGCCAGTCAACCGCGTGCACTCTCTAGCTGCGGACGTGGATGTCGAGATGAACGGCGAAACAAAGATCGAGTTCGAAAGCTGAGCCTTGTGTTTCATAGCAATAGTTTTAGGTAAGACAATCTCTCGCTGGAAAGCAGCTTTGCTTCGACCGTAACTATACCTGACAACTTGAGGCTCGATCTTTTTTGTGCTTTGTCAATTCTGGTTCTTTTTTTTTTTTTTGGCTCCCTTGTTGTTTGACTGTTTGTTTACTCACTGCCTAAAAGGGCATCTGAGATTTCAGATATTTTTTTTTATCTCTCTTGCTTTTTTTGGCCTTATGAGATCTTCTAAACCAGCCACAAACGGTTCAGTGGCGCAGTAGGCCAAGCCTCCGCTCTCCCTCACAGCGCGAAATCCTCTTTTCTCCAAACACCCGTCACAAATTTACCCCTTCTTTCCACCGGTGCA
>JAKTQX010000056.1:0-24348 GCA_030559035.1 Ogataea wickerhamii
CCCTACTGGTTAGCCGTAACACAGCACACCAGCCTGCTCTGATGCGTGCACCGCATATGTTCTCTTTCTTAGCATGCGCCGCCACGCCTCCGCGCTCACCCCACCATCTGCGAAGCGTTCTCTATGAAGGTGCCCGCAGCGCAATAAGCACAAGAGCCGCAACATCCTGCATGGACCGTCTAACCTGCCAACCTACCCGCCCACCTTCTTCCCTCCAGCACTCGTATCTCACGCTACCCGCACCCCGTCAGCTCCCAGTAGCACAAGAGCTGTAACCTCCAGCCACCGATACTGTCGCTGGTACTGAAAAGCACCCCTCAGCCTCTCTCGCTTCTCTCCGTCCCACACACAAACATACACATACCCACACGCGCAAACCTGCAGGGGGGGTAGCCACAGCCACTTTTTTTTGAAGCCCGTGCAAAATATCTTGCATTGTTCAATTACAATTAAGAAGCTTATACCCATCGTGATATCTGCCGATTTCCCTGCAACCGACATGCAGCACCACGAGATGACAATCCTGTCAACAGGAATAGATCATGCCCAAAGAGGATCTAATCCTAGACGCAATGTGCTCGCAGCCGCTTATTATCGGGTATGCTCCCCCCTCCCCCATACGGAAGTTTGCCTGATGGGAACGCATCTACTCTATTCGACGGCCCTGGAAACTCTGTCTGCTCAAACGCTGATATCGTAAAAGCGGACCCTTTTAGCAGCCTACCGTAGCGCGCCCTTCCCTGACATATTTTTACCTGCGCACTGTGCTATCTCCCAGCCGAATCGCTCGACATTAATCCTCGAATCGTCTACATGTAATATTCGACTAATTAGCGGAATGTGTCATCGACAGACGCATGCTTGCCGCGTCAGCCGCCATGCAGCTGTTTATACGAGCCTGTACATCACACAAAACAGAGTCCCGCATGTGTGCCTTATCTTGAGCAGAGTGTAATATAATGATGCACCAAGATAAACAGCTCCTGGATTTACAATCACGATTAGTCCAGTACGTCCTACTCGATACTACCTACCGTACAGAAACTCTCTGGACTCTCTTAGAGCCATTGTCCCCCTTATCAGCATCGGCGGCCCGCCCCAAGTTCTTCTTCTTCTTCTCCTCCTCCTCAGAGATTTCAGAGTCCTTGATAACTCGCTTCCAATCAGCATACCGTCTTGCGTATTGTTCCATGTGCCAGTTGCGCCATACCAATTTCCCGTACACGCTGTTTTTCACCCGCTCCTGGTTTTCAAATAGCGCTCGCGCAATTCGGTCCTTGTACATGTTGAGCTTCACAGTGAAGGTCCACAGTCTGTCCACAATATGCGATCCGCAAGAGTTGCATGCCAGATCCACCACCGCTGCCTCCAGCGAATTCAGCAGCCGCTTGCGATCTACCATCGCACATCGCCCGTGGTCCAAACAGGCTTCCACCACATGCGAAAACGTCCCGTGCTTACACATCTCTGCCAGCTGTGCTCTCGGTAGCTCTGCAAGATCCCTAACGGCATAGCCTAGAATCTCAGAGTCGTACGACACAAGCTTCTCGAAGAACAGCGCCCGTCTTCTCTCGTCCGCCGTGGGCCACTCGTCGGTGGTGTTCCCCAGTGTGGAGGTGGACAGCTTCAGCACCTTTTCCAGAATCTGTGTGTTCTCGTGTTCCTCTTGCTGCTCGCCAGAGACCCGGAAAAACTTGATAATGGCCTCGACGATCTGCGTCTTGAGAAAGTCGTCGTGATGTGTTGAGCAGTCCATGATCGCCGCACCCATCTCGAGATTGTTCACCAGCAGCTCGTTCACGTGAGGCACCAACTGCTGCAGGACGGCTTTCTGTGACGACGTGCGCAGCCGCTTCAGCAGCATCTGCACCACAAACGCCCCCGTGGTGTCTCTCTTCGCAAGCTTCACCACCCGGTCCTTCATATACAGATTGAACAGCCGCTCGATGTTCTTCACCCTCTGCGTCGACAGCGCAGTCTCCAAGAAATGCGACCCGATAGCGTCCGACATCAGGTGCTCTACAAATGCACCCTCCGACGGGCTGCTCCCTTCGTCCGCCCGCCCAAACGTCGTACACCAAAACGTGCGCTCCTTGTCGACTATTCCCTCGAGCTGAATCATGAGCTGGAGCACTGGCGACGCAACAGGGTGGATCGCCAGCTCCCGAAGCGACTTCGCTGTCTGTCCATTTCGCACAACCCCCAGAACCTCCGACAGCTCGTCTTTAAACGATGCTGGCACCTGGTACGATCGGCGGTAGTCCTCAGCCACTTTGATGTCTATCATCTTTCGTGCAATCTTGGACTTTTTCGACCGCAGAATCGAGTTGGCTTCCACCGACGACGGTAGCTCTTTTCCCGCCAGAACCAGTAGCAGCACACGCACAACGTGCGACGCATACTGCTGAACCATCAGCCGCCCGACACTCGGCCGCAGTTCGCCAGCAATGAACAGCAGCATGTTTTCTGCGGAAACGTATCCTTCCTCTTCCTCTTCTTCTCCCTCTCCCTGCTCCTGCACCTGCTCCGCAGCGTCCTCTGGTCGCTGCAGCTGCTCCTTCTCAGTAAAAAAGGCCAGACGCACCAGCAGCGTCTCCACCACATGCGAGGAGTATTTCTGGCTGCACAGCTGTACCATATGGCCGCTGCACGCACTGAACAGTTGTCTGATCTGCTTCTCAGAACAGTTCAGGAGCAACCGTTCCATCAGCTTCGAACAGATCTGGTTGGTAGCCAACTTGAGCTCTTTGCCCCTTGCCTCCTCAAACACACTCGCAATGAACGCATCCTTGTCTTCCTTGTTGTCGAACACGTCCACCCCGAGCGTCGACTCGGCCTGCTTGAAGTACGCAAGTTCCGTAGAGTCAACCAGCCCAAAAAATGGAGTAACGTCTGGCGTCGGCACCTGCACCGGCTCCGGATCAACACTCTTATTGTCTCTTCTTCCACGCTGTTTACCCATTGTAGGTCAGTGAGATGATGGGGCTCAGCAAGCACACGAAACGTTGACAGATCAAACCGTCTCGTGAATCAGTAGATATAGCACATACTGAACCAAAAAAAAAAAAAAAAAAAAATTATTTCAAATCCACTATTGTACTGCGCACCCGTACACCGGGAACTACACTAGGTGAAAAATAAAACAGATTTAACGGGAAGGGACTAATAACACCACTCTACATTACTCTATACTCAGGAGACATCATCTGCAATCCGTAACGAACCACATGGAACCCCATGACGCATTGAAAGGATTCAGCTCGCCGCCGGGGACGTCTCCGACGAGCGGCAGCAGGAATGTTGCCTCTGCTGCTGCTGCTGCTGCTGCTGCTCCTGTCGTTGTCGAAGAGGACGCCGACGCAGGGCAGGAGGCCCAAGCGGCCTTAAAGGGAACAGGCGGTGGCTACTCGTGGGAGGATGAGTACCGGCGGTCGTGGGACATTGTGCAAGAGGACGAGAGCGGCAGCATCGAGGCTATTGTGTCGGGTCTTGTGGAGTCGCAGAAGAAGCGGTACCTGAAGAACATCACGCCGTTCCAGCGGGGGATCATCCGGTCGATGGTTCTGGTCCTGGACATGTCAGTGGTGATGAGCGAGAAGGACTTCCGGCCGAACCGGGCCTCGCAGATGATCAGCAACGCGGTGGAGTTTGTGGGTGAGTTCTTTGACCAGAACCCGATCTCGCAGCTGAGCATCGTGATGATGCGCAACGGGCTGGCGCAGCTGGTGTCTGAGGTGAGCGGCAACCCACACGACCATCTGGAGGCGCTGAAGCTGCTTCGCAAGACCGACCCGCAGGGCGACCCGTCGCTACAGAACGCGCTGGAGATGTCACGCGGGCTGCTGCTGCACGTAGCGGCCCATTGCACACGCGAGGTGCTCGTCCTGTTTGGCGCGCTGTTCTCGTCGGACCCGGGCAACATCCACACCACCATCCGCGAGCTGGTCAAGGAGAAGATAGTGGTGCGCGTGATTGGGCTGACGGCGCGCGTGGCGGTGTGCGAGGAGCTGTGCAAGCTCACGAACCACGGTGACGTGGACAGCTCGTACCACGTTGTGTTGTACGAGCAGAACTTCCGCGACCTGTGTCTGGATGCCGTGACGCCGCTCGCAGTCCCCCGGTCCGAGTCGCGCAACTCCGACGGGTTCACCCTGGTGAAAATGGGGTTCCCGTCGCGAGTCAGCGACTCGCACCCTGCGCTGTGCTCGTGCCACTCCAGAACCGTCTACGGGGGCTACATCTGCCCCAATTGCAAAAGCAAGGTGTGCGTGCTGCCCGTCGTGTGTCCGTGCTGCGAGCTCATGCTCATCCTGTCCACGCATCTCGCCCGCTCCTACCACCACCTCTTCCCGCTCAAGCTCTTCCAGGAAGTTGCTCCAAGCACCTCATACAGATCGGCTGCCTGCTACGCATGCCAAATTAGGTTTCCGCCTCCGATGCGGCCCTCAGATCCTTCTCTCCCACCTGCTCTAGTTAAAAAGAGGCGCTACAGAACCAGCGGCAGGCACCGCTGTCACGACTGCTCAAACGACTTCTGTGTCGACTGCGACGTGTATATCCACGAGACTCTTCATAACTGTCCTGGCTGCGAGGCTCAGAGCCACAGACCTATCTAGTGCTGAGTTCGGTTCTCGGCCCAAAACTGCTATTGTTTTCCAGGCTGCAAACCCAATTATAGGTTGCGTCACATCCTGTCACTATATTACATATTCCACATGCCGCGTTTGTCACGCCTGCATACCGCGCCGCAGAGATTTTGCCCCGCTTAGCACCCCCCCCTCTCTGTGGCTTTAATTACTTACATCTTTAGGCAGCCACCATCATGACAGCTGCAGAAAGGATAGGATAACAAACAAACCTCCTCTCCCGATGGCTCTGATATCATCTTGAAAGCTGGAAACGGGCACGACATGTCGAATCCGAAATTCGTACTTTCCCAAAGAGAAAATGTACTCCCATTAAATCTCGCTGATGCTCATCCTCCTGCAATCGGTAGATGACCTCCTCATCTTCTTCTTCCTCAGCTTTACATTTGTGCAGGCAAAAACTAACTCTCACATAAAACTATATATGACTTGATAGTAGTGGGGTAATGAAAATCTGGAGTAGATATAGATATCGCTTAGCCCTTATTGAGGAAAATAAAAGCGCCTTACAAAGAAAAACAAAAAAGACTCTTTCGATACCGCACCCTTGCACCGCACGACCCGCTGCCGAGGGGGGGAGAGGGCTTCGTAACCGTCCGGGTGGGTAAGGGTTTTTCTTTTTCTTTTTTCCCCTCTCTCTCATTTATTGGGTTACTCCTGATAACCACTCCTTGGCTGCGCTGCGCCTTTGGAGTCCAGAAGGTTCAAACAAGAAACAGAAAAAATAAAAATCATGCTAAGCTAAATCTGACATATTCACTGGGTGTTCCATATTCCAGATTCCGAGCTTAGACGCCCTTCCACTTTCAACTACGGCAGCAGAGTCCTAGCGACACGCCTCACATTTGGCAGAACCGTTTTTGCTGGACTGTCTCCTCGTTGACATATTTTTCTCGACAAGCTCCTATCGCGTTGGGTGAATATTAGCTTTGCTTGCTTTGCTTACTTGACTTACTTGCGCTCCACAATGTCCACCAAGTCCGTCATCAGAACCATCAAAAACGTCGCCAACGGCTACTCCTCCGTCCAGGTGATGGTTCGTAATGCCACAAGCAACGACCCTTCTGGCCCCACCACAGCCCAAATGGCTGACGTTGCTAACCACACCTACGAGAACGCTGAGTTTCTGGAGGTTATGGACATGATCGATAGAAGACTCAATGACAAAGGCAAGAACTGGAGACACGTAGCAAAGTCCCTGACACTGTTGGATTATCTGGTCAGATACGGTTCGGAAGACGTTGTTCTGTGGGCCAAAGACAACCTGTATGTGATCAAGACTCTGAGGGAGTTTCAGTCCAGTGATATCGCCGGAATCGACCAAGGCGCCATCATCAGAGTCAAGGCTAAAGAGCTGACCGGCCTGCTGAAGGACGACGAGAGACTCAGACAGGAAAGGGACCTGGCCAGAGAAAGACTCGCCTCGAGACGGTCCCGTTACCGCAAAGAGGGTTCCGAGCCCGAGCCTGCAGAGTACGACGAGGCTTTGCAGAAGGCATTAGAGGCCAGTAAATACACGGCAGATGAAGAAGAAAAGCGTAGAAGAAACAAGAGCGACGACAGCCTGGAAAAGGCCATCCAATTGAGTCTCGAGGAGGAAGAACTAAGAAAGAAAAACACCAACCTTCTAGACCTAGACGAGAGCGATGTCCAAGCTCCGCAGGTGTTTGGCTTCTATCCTCCAGCCCAGCCACAGGGCCAAATCATAGGCTATGACATGTATGGCAACCCTGTGTATGGCAACCAGCCTGTCGCCACTGGATATCTACAAAATGCGTATCAGGACATGGCAGCTCAACAGCAGCAGCAGCAACTACAGCAACAGCAGCTTCTAGAGCAACAGCAACAGCAACAGCTTCTAGAACAGCAGCAACAGCAACAACTTCTGGAACAGCAACAGCAGCAGGCGTATTTGCAACAGCAGCAGCAGTTATACTTGCAACAGCAGCAGGCTCTACAGCAGCAACAGTTCTTGGCCCAGCAGAGACCGTTGCAAACTGGCTCCAACAACCCATTTGCTCTGGGACAGGATACCAATGGTGGCAGACAACAGTCTTCTGCTGAACTGAGGGTAAACCAACCACAGCAGGAGCCATTGAAACAGACCCCGACAGGTATTCAGAAAATGAACGAGCAGTACTCGCAGCTCAACAACCTGTTGGCTAGCGGGACAGGAGTGGATACCTTTGGTAACACTGGGGACGCAAGAATCCCTGCTCAGTTCACTAAGACAGGAAACTTCATTAACTCATCAGGTACTGGTTATAGACAGGAATCAAGCGCCGCAAATCCATTCCTTGGCACGCAGTATACAGGAATCTCGTCTACCGCTATTGCTCCTGCGTTCACTGGCTATGGGTTTGGAAACCAGCCTGGATCCAGTCAGAACGGCAACTCCAAGCAGTCTCAGGGTGGAAGCTTGATCGACCTGTGATTAGCCGCACATTGCGCCACCATTTATGTACAATTAAAGGGAAATATATGATCCATTAGACTTTAGAAGTACGTCATAATCGATCTGGTGCTGCTAGTTGTGATTTCCCCATATAGTTATTGGATTCGTAGATTTTCAACAAGTCCTTGAGCCTTTGTTTCTCTACTCTCTCTGCCTCAAGATCATGCTCGAATTTCTCGTTGATTTTCGACACCAATCTCTTGAACTCCATTCTCAAAATAGAAGCACTAACGTTGTTTCTTGTAGGGGAGGAGTTGAACACTGCTGAAACCTCATCCGTTACTGAGGTCAAAGGTGTTGAGGGAGCAGAAGTTATTATGCCAGAAGCAGAGGATGATAGAGGTCTTTCCATTGAAAAGTCTCCCAGGTGGTCTACTTTCAAAATATTGATTTCCTTATTTTTCTTCAAAATAGTCTCGTTGGCGTTCGTGAGCTTGTCTTCGAGCTCACTGGTTTTGAGTTCCAGTTTCACCATCTGGCTGGCCTGTCTAGATAGTTCACTGTTCGACTTTTTGAGCAGTTCTTGTGATCGGCTCAGCTTTAATTTCAGCTGGCTTTGCGATTTGTTGAATTGGGCCGTTTCATCTTCATACTGCCTGCTCAGGTAGTTGTGAGCAAACTGCAAATCGGTCAGGGCTGTCTTCAACTCGTGGTACTTTTTCGTGCTGCCTGTGATGGGCTCGTTTTCGGCCGCCGTGCTTTTCCCAGATGTAGGACTCGGGGTCCCTGACAGAGAACCGCTCTTGGCCCCATTCACCAGAGAGATGATGCACTCAGAGCACCACAGAATCCGACCATTCAGAGTCCGCATAGACCCGAGATCTGGCTTGGGAATTTCAACGCGGTTTTGAATTGACAGCGACATCACCGTAGAAACAAGATCCTCCAGTGATCTCTCGATCACGGATGTATCCGACAACGTGCTCGCTCCAGGATCGAGAGTTCCGTTGAATTTCAGAACATCCTGCACATATCCGAGATGTGAAGCTAAAACGTAGTGGTCATTTATAGCCGCAGTGCTGACGTCAATTCGAGAGTCCACGTCTACCAGCTTTGAAACAAGATCGTGGTTTGCAGTCAGCTTCAGCTGACTCAAGATCGACTTCTTCTCAAGCTTCAACGACTCCAGTTCCAGTTTCAACTCCTCGAACTCAGATCCGCTCAACAACACTTTTGGAATCCCTCGATCACCAGAAAAAAAATCAGCAATTGTTTTCTCCATCGATAAATTCAACTTCACAGCATCCAGATCCTGGAATTTCTCGCTGAGCTTGAAATGAACGTTGTCATGATCCAGGATAAGCTCACTCAATCTATCAAGAAGCAGAACTGACGTGGTGCTGGTTAGAAGATTCTTCTCCTGTTGCTTACCTAAACCCAAATCAGAAGTTTCCCACTGCCGGTTCTCGGTCTCTAGCTGCTTGGCTAGATTTGCAGGATCTCCATAATCGTAGCGAGTTTCTGTATCGTGGACACTACCATCCAGCAGTTTAAGCGCTATAGATGTCATCTGTAGCTCCCCTCGTCTCTAAAGCCTCTGGTATATAGTGTATTAATACAAGGACGTTGTAAACAATACGCGAAAAAAGATTTGAGCATTGGAGAAGAGAGTTCGAAATGTCAAAACCGAAACTTTGCCGGTGTACGGATTTAAGAGGAACCTCCCACACTCACGTTTTCGAGTTTCTTCGCCCCGACTCTACAAATACATATATATATATGATGTGTACGATCTCTTATAGTGCCGGAGTCCTCCGCTCAGATTAGTAGAGGTTCGTATTTGGCACATACAGCATCAATCTGGGCTAAAATCTGCTCTTTCTGCTCCTCAGCAATCCACGAACCGTAGACACCGTTCTTTGCAATCTTATTCCATGTCTTCAAATCAAACCCAAATCGGGTGTGAACCGCCTTATAGTTATCTAGAATGTAACCACCAAAATAGGCAGGATCATCAGAGTTGATGGAAAATGAGACACCTGCATCCAGCCACTCCTGGATCGGAAGCTCAGACACATCACTCACCACCTGAAGTTTCACATTAGAAAGAGGACATAAAGAGAGCATTGTTTGATTCTCAGCCAGTCTCTTGATGAGCTCAGGGTCTTTGATAGAATTGACTCCGTGATCAATCCGTGTAACACCTAGTACATTTAAAGCACCTTCAATATATTCAGGGCCTCCTTCCTCGCCAGCATGGGCTGTCAGTCCCACGTCTGGATACTTTTCCCGAATATACGAAAAACAGTTGTCAAACAACTGGGGTGGGAATGGTTTTTCCGAAGAATCCAGTCCCAATCCGTGGATCCACCCACTCTCATAGTATGGTTTTGCAAGCTCTATTGTCGTGAGGCCTTCGTCGGATGGTAGGTGTCTCAACAAGCACATGATTAGTTTAGTGGAGAGGCCAAGTTCGACCTCGGCCCTTTCGCTGGCTCGTTTCAATCCTTTCACTACTGTGTCCATTGATACACCTCTATCCAAGTGGCCCTGGGGGTCAAAAAACGTCTCTGCATGATAAAGCCCATCGCCATGCGCTTTTTGAAAATATGCCCAAGCTAGCTCAAAAAAATCATCCTCAGTTAACAAAACTCCCATGCCAATGTAGTAGAAGTTGAGAAAGTCTTGCAAATCAGCAAACTCGTCATAACGCTTTTGTAGTGCCTCTATTGTTTTAGGAAAGTCTTCTGGTAGTACGACGTTGTTTCTCTCAGCCAGCTCAAATAGCAAGCCCGGTGCTAGCGTACCCTCCAAATGTACATGATGCTCACATTTGGGAAGCTCCTGGAGGAAGTTGTGCATGTGCTCTGAGCACTCGTATTTCGCCATGACACCTGTCTCTATTATCCCTGTGTGTGTGAGTCTCTATTCCACTCTTCTTAAATCTGCTCTGTTTCAACGAAAATTCAAGAGTTTTGTACTCTCAAGGCAGTCAAACATATATCTAGGCCAAGAATCAAAAAAAATTGACAATAAGTAGTCGTTTCTTTTTTTAGGTATGCAACCGTTGATGGATGGACCTTAATAGAGTCAGACTTCAGATCGCAGACACTTTCAAGGACTTGGTGCTGTAGATATCTAAATCAGACAGAGATATAGAAGAGCGCAATTGGTATAGCTGCCTCAGCCATAAGGATGTGACGACAAACCGACAACCAAAATAAGAAACACAGGTGTATATCTGATTTATTCTGACTGTATTCCATGTTTTTTTTTCCCATTGTTGCCAGTGCTTCTTTTTGTAAAAACGGCTGAATATGGCTCACACCGCCCTTCGATAAGGAAAAAGGACGGAAGTAGCCGAAGGATATTCCGTACCGGGGATCTTAACGGAGTCGCAAGCCAGAGAGTTTCTATCGTACGGACAGCATTGATATCACAGAGTAACACATTCAGTCAACTAGCAATATCTGGATTGGTGAGAGCAAAGTTTTAATAAAACTATAAATTTGTAGAGAGCTGACATTGAAGAAAGCTAAAACGCAATTCTTCCTTCTTTGTAGTATTTCACTGCCATCAACGCTCCTCCAATTTGGTTTGTAAAATAGAAAAAGGTCCCCAGAAGAGGCAAGCTCTCCAGAAGGTTGGACACCACACCAAAACCAAAATAATCTCCTTCTCTCTCCTTTATTAGATAGTTCACCTGTCTCGGTCTAAGTCTCGCTAATCTGTAGAATCTGCTCTCAAATTTGGACCCTTTTGCGACTGTTGCTTCGAAAGTCAGGTATGCGGGCCCCAACACAGGAAAAGAGCTAATCAAAACTGGTTGGAGAAAGCGAGCAAGATAAATAGGCAACATCAACGGAAACCACACCGAGTACTGCCATACTTTATCCCCAAAAGAGGGCGTGACCACTCTTTTTAGTTTCCCGGGAATAACAACTCGCTGCAGTCCCTCTTGGCAAAGAACCGTGTCAAACAGCGTATCCATCGGTCTGGGAATCAAATATGAGCTCAAAATGTAGCTTGTGATGTAGTTTGCCTCCTGGGCAGTAAACGCCATACTTGCAAATATGCCCAGGGGCCCTGTGCAACACACAGCTGCGGTAGTATTGAGTCCCAGCAACAGCGAGAACACAGAGAAGAAAACTGACGCCCGGACTATCAGAATAGGGGGAATCAGACGCAGAAAAAGGGGCCAGAGGGCCGGGGTTTGGAAAAAGTAAATGACTCCCTCAAAAGGATACACTACTGATCCTGATTGAACCAGACCACGGGCGACATTGAAGGGCCTCAAGATCTCCAACTGCAGGCGAGATAAAATAGCGTTTCTTAGTTCCGACATTTTGTGAGGATGCTGCTTATTGGGCTAGCAAACCAACTCTGTTCGAAACAAAGGAATTGTTTCCTTTTTATAGCTTTGAGGGAGAAATTCCGTAGAAAAAAAATGGGGAGCACCCGCGACAGACCTGGTGTCATAGGCTGTGCAGACAATCTCCCCATCCCCTATATCCTGTCTACCGATTCTACTGGCTCTCTGAAAGTATGTGTGTTCAGTGTGGAGAGCATACCTTGGAGTAACAGGCTAGGTGATATTCTGTGTATTATGTATCAATGTCTAATCGAACAAGCCGAATCCCATGTCGTCATCTTCTTCTTCTTCAGCTTCTTCCGGTTCTTCAGCAGCAGCCTCCTCGGAAGCTCCAGATGCAGCAGCTCCAGATGCGGCTCCGGCAGCAGCAGGAGCACCAGTAGGCACACTAGAAAGCTTCTCTGTACCTTCAGCAATCAGCTCTTCAACAGACTTCCCTTCAAGCTCTGAGATGAGTTTGTCAAGCTTCTCAGACTCAACTTCAACACCTACTGACTCAAGCACCTTGGTGACATCGCTCGCAGATGGCGAAGAGTTTCCTGCCTGGACTAACAACAAGTATGCAGCTAGGTATTTCACTGTTTGGGTAAAGGTGGTTAGTATTGATCAGTTATGTGGCACAGTTTAAGCACCCGACGACACCATACAGGAGCTCTGTCTCGTGATATTCAACAGTCCTAAGTGGTCATAGAAGCTGGATGGTTTAGACTGCTCGCGTTGGTGATGGATGGTTCCTGGAAAGGCAGTAGCTCACTCCACACCAACCCAGCTTCCCACCGCTTTTGCTCAAACATAGATCATGATTCTTCGTTACTTACTTTGTGGTTTTCTTGCAGTATATTACACTATTGTTGGGACTTCTTTTCAGCTCTGTGTGACTGCAACCATCCATGTCCTTTAAGTCTTTGATCTTTTTCAGTACATGTCCAATCCATCTCACACTTTTCCAAGACCACCTTACACCTCTACCAGAACTTGCTCCTCTTTGTGGTTGATACACGTCTTTCCATCAGTGCAGTCACAAATGAGCTCCGTTTTTAGAACTTTCAGGTGCGAGGTGTATACTTGGGCCAACTGAAGAGTTATGCACTTATCAGGATTAAAGGGATAGTTGGCTATCCCGCAACGTGACTCCATCATCCATGTGCCACTATTCTAGTACGCTCAGACCTAGTTGCTCTCACTGGTGGGCCTGGTGTGCTGCTCTAGCCTATCAGCCGACGAGACTCTTCTTAGATGAACCGCCACTATAAATCTGCGGCTAGTGATAAGAGCCTTTGTGTGGCGGTGCACCCTGGAAAATTTTTTGCACACGGTGCTAGCAAGAGTTTCGACATAGGAGGATGAAAAGAAGTTTGAGGTTAACAAGTTATTCTTTATGACAAGTTTGTTACTCACAGATAACGTTGGTTGTTAGTCTTGTTTGCACATAAACTACAACATGTCTAGTATGTATCCTATCACAAGAGGGAGAACAGCCTCGTGGGTGTCTCAAAACAAGAGCACCCATCTGAAATTTGTGTCTATCAAGAGGAACTGTGAACTAACATCTATTTTTGAATATAGCCGTTGATCAAAAGAAGAAGAAGAGATCTTTCAAGCAGTTCTCCTTCAAGGGAGTTGAGCTAGAGGAGCTTCTTGAGAAGAAGAGTGAGGACTTCGCCAAGCTCTGTAACGCCAGAGTTAGAAGAAAGTTCTCCAGAGGTCTAGATGCCAAGCCAATGGGATTCATCAAGAAGTTGAGAGCTGCCAGACTTGCTGCTGAGCCAAATGAGAAGCCACCTCTTGTCAAGACCCACTTGAGAAACATGATTGTTGTCCCAGAGATGATCGGTTCTATGATTGGAATCTACAACGGAAAAGTTTTCAACACAATCGAGGTGAAGCCAGAGATGGTTGGTCACTATCTAGGAGAGTTCTCCATCACTTACAACCCTGTTCAGCACGGTAAGGCTGCTTCTGGTTCCAAGCTCAAGTTGTACTGAGTGTGCCCATTATCACTTAATCATGTTGTTTTGTTATTTACCTACAGCAAATAAAAAACGATTATTATAACATATTACGTGTAGCGTGGAGATACTATTTCAGCAGTCCCATTTCTCTCAAGTCGTCATGAGTCTCTTCGCCTGTGCAGCTTTTCAGGTCGTTCAAAGAACTCGAGAGCCCTCCTGTAAATTTCTCCACTCCCTCAACCAGACTCAGCTCATTGAACAGGTTGTTGCGCTTCACAACCAGCTCATTGATGACGTACTGAGATGTCAAATTCTGTGACTTGATTTCGTTATTGAATTGATAATAGTCTGGCAAATCCAAAGTCATATTATCCATGGACCGTCTCTCCTTATTGATCTCATACCAGTTCGAAGTAATATTCATGATTTCATTCGATTTCAAATCTTGACAAAGTTTGAAGAATTGCTGATGAATAGCGACCCTCATAGCTCTGGTTTGGTTGTCAAGACACTTCAATTTGAACTTCTGTAGGTTCACAAACCTCCTTATTTTGGCCTGAAAGTTTGACTCCACAAGACTTTGGTAATTCATAAACTCCGGATGCTTGTTGGAATCGCATAAGTCCAGCTCAAACTCCAACTTCTTGAGCTGTGTTTCGTAAAGCTTGTCTTTAAGAGCTGCAAAGTCGATTTCAATTGTTTTGAGATCGTCCACAGCTGCAATGCGCACTGCCTCTTTCTCCTCGTCGACCTGTGTTCTCTTTATCTTCTCCTCATCCTGTTCCTCATCTTCTTCGTCTTCCTCGACCTCCTCGTCGGATTCCTCGCCTGCCTGAGCACTTTCCTCATCATCTGCAGATATGTTCTTTTTCCTCCGCTTGGACGAATCTGAGTCTGCATCTACTTCCAGTCCAGAATCAACATCTTCTCGCTTTCGTTTTTCTGTATCGTCAGAAAGTCTGTGTAGGTTACTCTCCTCCACTTCATCCATCTTATCTGTCTCGACCTCTGACGAGTTCAGCTCTCCTGAAGCTGAACCAAAATCCTTCCAACTCTTTGCCTTTGCAGGCGATCCTGATATTGAAACAGAGGTGCTGTTTTGGGAAGCTCTAGATTCTACCATAACAAGCGACTATACCGACCGCCAGTCAACGATATATGCCCTGAGACTAGAAACGCCCAGATATTCTGTAATGCCTTATAGCTACACAAAATAGCCTGACTGGAAACCCTTTCTTGCCCGATGTATTGTTTGATTCCTGCTACTTCCTATCACCTACCTCTCTTAGAACTATTGTATGCTTTGTACTTTCTTTCGTTATAAGATACCAAAGGATTTCAGAAACAAATGGCATGTCTGCCATTGTAGATTAGGGTACTACGATTGACCAGTAAAGATATCGACTTTACGTCGATCGTCCTCATCCTTCACATAATTATCTAGTGTTGATTCATTAAAGATTTTTGATTCACCCACGCCTGATTCTTGATCTGATGCGATATCAAAAAAGGCTAAAGTTTAGCTGGTATTCATCGACAAGACATACGTGATACAACTTTGAGGATGAGGAGGGCCAAACCGGCTAATGGCTGTATATACTACTGCGATAATAAAGCAATTGAAGCAAAACAACCAAAACAACCACCCAAAAATTCATGAGTAGTTCTAAAATGGTTTCTATATTACTCCTGTAATTCGACCTGTTGTTATATTTGCGATAAACAATGCTGTTGTTATTCCACCAAGTCACATTTTGTTGGCAATTTCTCCTTTTCTAAACGCCTGACTTCTCTTGAATGCTCTGCTATTAGGCGTTCTAGGCTTTCGTTTTCTGATAGAGCCGCTTCCAACACCGTTTTTGATTCCTCTTACTTTCTGACCCTTCTTTGCATGTTCTCCCTCGAGTACTAGAGTTCCAATAGTAGCTCTATCACTCTTGTTCAGAAGTTTTTTGCCTCTTCCTATTGCTGTCTTTTGTCTGTCAGATAATGGAGGTCCTTGCTGTTGACGCTGTTTTCCAGGCACATTAGCTTTACATCTGGAGATCCGCAGTTTCCGTTGTTTCTTAGAAGTTGTCAGGGGTTTGTTGTCCAAAAGAAGAGCTTTGTCCACATAGTTTGAATCGACAAACTGAACAATTGCAAAACCTTTTCCGAAGTTGGTCTTGGCGTCCCTAACAAGTCGCACGTTGGATATGACATTGCTTTTGTCGTTGGAACAGACACCATTGAAAAATTTCCACAAAGATTCTTCCTCCTCCTCAAAGTCCAGGTTTCCAACAAACACAGACAGCTTCGATTCCTGCTTCAGAGGATGTGCCACATGATCCACTCTCAAGTGGTGATCCAAGTACACATGACCGTTCAAAGCGGTGGCTTTGAGAGAGTCAGATTTGTTCTTGAAAACAAGATAACAGTTTGACACTTTGTCTTCGTCAACAGACCGCGAAATATAGGCAACTTTACGCGGGAGGTTCCCACTGGTTGTGATTGAGCGGAACCTTATCGATTCCAGAGGACCAAATTGCTTGAATAAGTTCTTGAACTCCTTTGTAATCTTCTTCGACAACATCACGCTCGCAGGAAGGTTTCCTACAAATACGGTTCTCTCCACCTTCTCAATCTCAGTCTCCTTGAGGTCAAGAGTTTTTGCAGCTTCGGTGGTTCTAGTGACAGGATTCTCCCCACTGGACTCTTCATCCGAAACCGAATCTGTGGACTCATTGCTATCCTTGAAAATCGATGCTAGATAATTTTGTTCAAGAGACTCGTTCTCATCATCTTTGTGACTTTTCTTTGCTGGAGGTAACGGCTCTGGAACCTCAGATTCGGACACCAAATCAGTCTCAGATTCTGATACTGACTCTGAGTCAGACACAGACTGAGGCTCCTCATCTCTGGCAGTCTCAAGAACCGTCTCACGCTTTCTGGAAGCCAACTGCCGATTATTTATCTCTGTGCTTTTGCTGAAAAGTGAGCTAAAAGATGGACTGCTCTGTGACTCCGACAGGTCAAACAGGGAACCCGATTTGACGGTTTTGCTCCCTTTCGAGTCTTCAGACTTCTTTCTTGCCATTGCGAACGAGGTGCACTAAAGTTTCTGTTCGGTGCTACAAGCTTCAATCAACTGCCAGAGGTCCCCACAGATAAAATGCACAAGATGCATTATATAGGGAAACTGAAAATTTTCATCACTATGACAGCGACGTACTCCGACGCGTCGGTTGTGATAATCTCTCGTTCTGCAATCTAAAATCAAGGATTGAGCAAAACGTTGTAGGCTGTAGGGGCAACAATATCGCACATAGACACGGATTGCACAAGGTGGCACGTGGGATATCGAGGGATCTCAGTAGAAAACTTGTGTTTTTTCACGCATCAGTTCTTCTAGAATCCTGTAGCTTCCTGCACCTTCTATGCTTCGAGATCCCTTCCCACAATGACAACAGAACGAGACTACAGCGACCTCAGGACACCCTTGGGAGCCCTACAGGAGCAGTTGGCTACCATCATCGAGACTTTTATCCATCTAGGAGTGCAGGTGCACGACTTCCAGGGAACCGAAGAGGCCAGAGCAGGATTATCCAACAACATTAATAAGGTGGTGACCCAACTACAGACCCTGAGTACACGCGAGGACTTGGCAGATATATCAATCCCTGTGGAGATCGTCAACTACATTGAGGATGGCCGAAACCCTGACATATATACGCGAGAGTTTGTGGATGTTGTTCGCAAAATCAACCAGTATCTGAATGGGAAGTCAAGGGCTTTAGAGCAGTTTAGAAACATGCTAGGGGATAAAATGAAGCAGGAGTTTCCTGAGCTCTCAGCTACGGTGGACGAGATTAGGGAGCGGACATCTACTGCTTAGGTGAGCTGCTGTCAGGACAGGGTTCCAGGTGGCAAATGTGATCTGTTCCTGTGAGAGTTTTGGATGGGTGTTTTCCTGTGCCCCTACCCCCAGCGTTATACAAGTTGCCCTAACGAGATGAAAAAATTTTTGCTCGAGAGATTTACAGTAGAGAAAAACGAATGTATAGGGGGGGTATCATATTTAAGAAGCGCTCAATACCTTCTTTGAAGACCCAAGGGTGCCAGGAGACTGCTATTGAGAATCTGTACGGCTGCGAGACTGTTCTGCCTCTACAGCGACACCCAGTTTTCCAATAGCGTTTCAGAATCCAAGTCTATAGAACCGAAAATGGGCATCTTATCAACGTTCAACGTTTGCAGGGGAGCCCGTGTCTCGCTTTCTAGTACGAGCTTTTGCTCGGTTCGGCACTTCAATGAGTCTCGTCTAATGATGCAGAAAGGGGATCAGGGGAAATACACCGGCGAGCAAGGCAGATTATCTGAGTCCGTCCAAGAGTTAGATGTCGACGATGGGGGATACTTTATCAAAAAGTCCAACTACACCAAGACAGACTTCGAACAGTCGAACTACTCAAAGCATATGAAGAAGGTCAGACAGGAGAAGGAGAAGTTGATCCAGGAGAAGCTGGAACTGATGGCCAAGCTAAATAATGTTGCCGTTTCTGAGCTAAAGGCTCTGTTGGATGAGAAGGTGAATTCTAGAGTTGAGCAGCTGAAGCAAAAGCAGGAGCAGGTGGATCTGAATATAAATTCTTTTTCTGAGCAGCTGAACGTGCCATTCGGGAAACCTGATATGGTATCCGATATCGTTGGACACTTAAGCTCGGTTCCCGACAATGTTGAATCCTCACCGGTATTCCAGTACATCTCGACCCTCGACCCAGAATTTGCCCATCTTCTGAAGAGTGCAGTTGAAGGTCAGTCTAGTCTGGATCCAGTAAGGGCACATCTAGAGACTGGTAAATTTTCGAATGTGACATCTGACCAGTTGGAACATCTCACCGGTCTGTTGCAAGAAAAGACCCTCCCATTACAGTCGGCAGAGCCCGTGGAGGCCACAGACTCTCAACAGTTTAGTGAGGAGGAGATTGTAGCCCACAACGGAGAGTCGTTTCTTCGATTGATATTCGAGAACTTCAACAGCTATGAATCCATACAGGACTCGCAGCTATATTTGTTCATCAAGGACGTTGATCCCGAGTTTGCCGACCTCCTAAAAGATTACGAGGCGGCTAACGGAGAGGACGAAGAGAAGCTCAAGACGAAGTACAGAAGTCTGTTGGACTTTGTATCAAATTCTGACTCACGTATATACAAGGCGTTTGATAACGATGCTTCAGAGGAGTACCAGCAGCTGAGAGTCATTTTGGAGAGTCCCAAACCCATTGATCTTTTTGAAATCTATGAGATATTTGACAGTTATAAGGATTATTTCAGCTCTGAGCTGTTTGCGACTCTCAAAGAGATCGATCCTAGTTTCACAGAACTGCTTGAAGAGCTTGAAACTGTGCCTGAGGGAGACGATGTCAAAGCCAAGGAAGACCAGCTGGAAGCTTATCTTGCAGATGAGTCTTCTCCTATAAGTATAGCTTTGCGTGATGTGGAGTCAGAAGGCTATAAGAAGCTGCAGAGTGCTGTCAGCAAGGAACAGGAAAAAACGAACGAGATCGTTCCGTTGAGTGATGTGCTCGACTATGCTTTGACCTATGGGCTAGAAAGTGATGGAGTAACTCTGATCAGCAAGATTGATCCCGAGTTTGGACTGCTGTTGAAAGAACTTCCGGAAACGCAGGAGAACGCCGAGACACAGCTATCAGTCGTCAAGAAACTAGATGAGTTAGCGAACAACGAGGAGTCTGCGATCTATGAGGCGCTGAATGATCCAGAATCACTCAATTACAAGCTGGTCCACGATGCGTTGTATTCGCCTGTCGCTGATGTCTCTGTGAACACTGAAGTGAGCGCCGCTGGTGAATCAGGCGTTGGAGATTTGATGACCGAGGAGCAGTCCGGACTCTCTGAAGAGGTGAAGGAGATCAACAGTTACTACGATCTGTTTATCAAAGGGATTGGGGAGATTCAGCAGGATTTGGAAAACGACCGATTCGAGCTTCCTACGTCGCAAGTGAGACAGGAGGCCAAAGAGCTGCTCAAGCCCCAGTCAAGTGAGCAGCAGAAGGCCGAGGCAGAGGCGTTGCGCCACAAGATTGTGCCCGACCAAAAGGACGAGGTGCTGGAGCTGTGTGTGAATCTAATCATGAAAGACGGACTGAAGCAGAGAGCTCGCAAGTACCTAAACAGGGCGCTGTACCTGGTATTTCTGGAAACGAGACACGATCCGGTGGAGGTGTTGAAGCAGGCTCTCGACAAGGCTGCTCCTCTGGTGATCACCAAGACGGTGAAGACTGGATTTGCCAAGAACTACACGGTTCCTGCTCCGCTGACTCCTAGACAGAGAAACAGGATGGCCTTTTTGTGGATTCTGGAAGCCAGCGACTCGAGAGCCTCTAACGATTTTGCTGTGCGTCTTTCTGAGGAGATCCTGAACGTTGTCAATGGCAAGTCCAAGATCCTGGACAAGAAGAGCCTGAACCACCGGCAGGCTGTTGCCAACAGATCGTACTTGAGGCTGTGAGAGGTCACTACTGTATATACATTTAGTTTTCATTCGGCTAGCTGGTTGAGTGAGATGGAAAAAGTCTGCTATACAACTTGCAGTTCAGGATAGAGCAGCAGAAGTGCGCTCACGCCTGCCAGAGCTGCGAGACCAGGTACACCAGGCCGCCGTCCTGAGTCTCGACAACATAGAGCCCGTAGAGAGAGAGCCAGGTTCCCAGACTGAGCAGTCTCATAGCAGCCGTGTGCCACAGCCCGTACACGCGCCTTGGAATGTAGTCCGTGATACAGCTCTGGAAGCCTGCTTTTGAGTGCCAGAGGACGAGGATGCCGAGGGCTGCGTCCAGGATGGGGTGCTGGACTCCTGAGGCAAAGGGGGCGACGAGCAGGGGCACCATGGCGAGCGTCGTGACTCTGTCGTACGCCCAGTGGTAGGACCCGTGGAAGTAGTCGGCCTGAGGCGGCACGTATGCGTCGTTGACGGTTCCCACGATGTTTCCCGGTGGCTGCTGGATGAGTTTGAGCGAGCTCAGGGAGAACGACGGCAGTTTTGGTCTGAGAGAGAAGTTTCTGTGGAGAGAGCGCAGCGGGGCGGGGGCGGCCCTGGGGACGGCCAGACGGCCCAGCGACGATCTCAGGGGCAGCGACATTGCGTTCAGAGCTGGCAGAGGAGGTGTATGTGAATGAAAGTGAAGAAAGAGAGAAAAAAAAGTAGAAAAAAAAATATACACAGCAGATGCTGGCGAGCCCGGTGCATACATAAGCCCTGCTCACCGCACAGGCTCGTCAGCGCCAGACGGTGGGACGGGCGACCTCGTTGTCGTCACTGAAAGGGTTGTCGTCGCTGTCCCTGCTCTCCGCCGCCGCGCGGGGCGCGCCCGGGGCAGGAACGTACAGGTCGCGTTTCGCGGGCACGGACGCTGTCTCGGGAGGGTCGTCGGTGTCTGTTTCGTAGTTGGCGAGCGAGTCGTCGTCGCTGGCGCCCTCGCGGACGCTCTTCTCCTCGTACAGCCTGAGAGCCGCGACCAGGTCGTCGTTGGACTTGAGCAGCGGGCCCAGCAGGTCCTCCTTGCTGACCAGCTGCAGGTACCTGAGCACCTTTCTTCTGATAGTGCGACACTGGTCGAACTCGTCGTTGGCCTTCGCCGAGTGGATCGAGAGCTCGTCGCGCTGCAGCGAGTGCAGCGTGTTGGTGAGGTTCGTCGACAGGATGTTGCACTCGGCGATGGTCTGGAGGATCTTGGGTGTCTCCTTGTCGTAGTTGATCCGGGGGATTCTGAACTTGACGTCCAGCTCGTTGTTCGTGCGCGGTCTTGCGTGGTGGCGCGAGGGCGGCGGGCCGGACGACGACGACGACGCCGCCGCCGTGGACTCGCCGTCGTCGTACACCTCCTCAAAGGGAGTCGACTCGTCTGCCTGGTCGCTCATGAAGTCGGGAACAACGCCCCTCCTTCTCCTGGCGGCAGCAGCGGACGACCCTCTGTGGCCCGCGAGAGCCGCGAGCGGGGCCTTCTCCTTGGACCCTGCGTACTCCCTGGCCCACCCGGCAGCCAGGATGGCCGCTCTCCTGCTGATGCGCGGGTCGATGCCCGCCGACTGGCTCGAGATGGTGACACGCAGCCGGTCAAGCAGCTTGCTGTCGCTGTACAGCTTGGCCAGCTCGGGCCCGCCGTTCGCCACCAGCAGCTCCAGCACCCTCAGCGCATTCAGCTGCTGGTTGAACGTGCCGTACTTGAGCTTCTTGCGCACGGCCCGCGCAGCCTCTGTGGGGCCAGGCTCCGAGAAGTTCCTCTGCAGCCTGATAACCTCCAGCAGCTCCGGCAGCTGCGTCTCGATGAGCGCGTCGTCCGCAGACGCAGACGTGTTGTCTATGACCTGGTCGATTATGGCGGTCACCGCCGTGAACGCGTGGCTGTCGAGAAGCCCCATTGCCGGTCGTGACGAAGCAGACACACACCACCAACAGCAGTTTGTGTGTGTGTGTGCTCGGTTGGCCCTCTCAAATAGTGCTGAGATTGGGTGGCGCACGCCTCCTTCACTGCATACAAAAGTTTTAGGCTCGCTCGCTCGCTCGTTCCTACGGTACGGTACGGTACGGTGAATACAGTATAACAATGCTCGTTGCCCCATAAATACCGGTGCCGGCGAAACCCGCCGGCTCTACAGAGACGACTTCAGCTTGAGGCTGATTCCCTTCTTTCCAAGACTCTCCAGATCAGAGTTGCCCCCGATGTGCTTGCCGTTGATGAAGATGTTGGGCACAGTTCTCTGTCCAGTGATGTCGTAGAGCGCATCCTGGATGTCCGCGCCGTCGTCGATCGTGTCCAGCTCCAGAACAAACACGTCCTTGTCCACGCCGTTGAGCGTCCGCTTGGCCGCGCTGCAGTAGGGACAGTACGTCTTGGAGGCCACAAAGACCTTGTGCGAGTTGATGAGTTTCTGCACTTTGTCAACGGTCTGTTTCGACATTGTATAGAGAGACGGCGTCGTGCCAAAGAAACGGCTTGCTATGAAACTCAGGTTGAAAGAGCTGCCGTGGTGGAGGAGAAGAAGAAGGGTTCAGACGGAAAGTAGCAAACGGACCTGTGTGGAGGCTCCCTGCTCCTTAAATAGCGACAAATTTTTTTGTCCTCCAGATGTGTGGGGTCTCGTGGGCGTTCGGCGAAATCCTCTGTGATTACTAAAACCCAGCCAGACTGAGGCGCGCCCTGGCTCGCCGCTGAAGCACGACAGAGCAAGCAGAGAGAAAGAAAGAAAGAAAAAAAAAAAGCGCGGGTGTGGCGCAGCCGCTGCTATCTGTGCTGTGCTCTCTCTCAAATCAGCCCGCTCTTCTTCAGGTTCTGCTGGATCACCACGTCGGTGACCGCAGTCAGCACGAACTTCATGCTGTGTATGTCCGTGGCGCACGTCCGGTGCACGTAGATCGGCTTGCTCGTCTTGTTCATGCTCAGAAACAGCCGCTCAAAGTACTTCAGCGTGTCCTCGACGTCGTTGGTCTTGCCCTGGTAGTCCGGGAAGTACTTGCGGATCGGGGACCGCCGCACCTTGTCCTCCAGCAGGTCCACCTTGTTCAGAAACAGAATGAACGGCGTGTTGACAAACCACCTCGAGTTGCACAGCGACTCGAACAGCATCACCGCCTCCTGCATCCGGTTCACCCGCTCGTCCTCAAACAGCATCTGGTCGTACTCCGACACAGCAAGCACAAAGAGCGCACACGTGATGTCGTGGAAACAGTGGATCCACTTCTTGCGCTCCGAGCGCTGGCCGCCCGCGTCCAGGATCTTGAACTTGGTCTCGCTCACGTTGAACGTTGTCTCTGTGATTCCTGTCGTCTTGATCCGCCCCTTGAGAATGTCCTCGTCCGTGCAAACGTAGTCCTGTTGCGCATACAGGTGCGCGTGCTCAAAGAAGTACGGCGCAGACCCTTCCAGCTGGAACTGGTTCGATTTGCTGAAACAGCTTCTTATCCCGTGGTCGTTGCTCCACAGCTCCTGGATCGCCTGCGAGATCTCGCTCGCCGAGAACTTCACCCCGTTCTCCTGCCCCGAGAGCTCTTTGATCCCGGGCAAGATGCCTGCCGGCGACTCTGTCCCGTCGTCGTCGTCTTCGGGCCCCATCTCCTCCACGGGGACTTCAGAGTTGCCCATCCTGTCGACGTTCCACCCGGCATCCGCCCGTCCCGTACTCAACTTCCGCCTCCTGGCCGCCCCGTTCTCGCTGTATCGAAGCACGTAGTTCTTCAGGAACGACACCCCGCCCGCTTTCGTCGCATCAATGTTGTCCAGCGGCTTGTACGCCAGGATCTTGCGCTTGTAGCCTGTCAGCTCCGACCCTGGCAGATCGCAGTCGAGCTGGATCCCCAGCTTTCGAGCCTGGATGATCAGCGTCTGCATCGACGCAACAGTGTCCGCCCATATCACATTGCGGTACTGCATGCGCTCCTGGTGGGTGAACCCGCCCTTGTGAAGCAGCTTCATCTGCTTGAGAACAGTCGACTTGCCGCTCTCTCCCGCTCCCAGAAGCAGCAGCTTGACCTGATTCTTTTCCTTCTGCTGGCTCTGCCGTAGAAGTTGCTCCACCTTTTTGTTCTGCAGCTTCTCTAGCACCTGCAAATCGGTCTCCTCGCTCTGGGTGCTCGCATTACACCCCATCTTGACGGCCCACGCTGACTTCCACTGGGTTTTCTCAACGGCTCTTGGTTTTCTCCAGCTCTTCAATCAACAGATTTACATTAGTTCTCTTCCTGCCAACCTGATGCCGATATCGTTTGATTTTTTGGCATTTCTCATCCCTGAAACCTGAAACATCCTCACACAATACACCAAACACCCTTAACTTGCTCTTGGGGCTCGCCAATTCGGCTCCTAATAAGCAACATATCGATCTCTTGCTCCATATTCTGAAACATTTGTTGCATGAACCTCCTCTTAGAGCCGCAGAGCCGCCTAACACCTAAGCCGCACATCTCCCCCCCCCCCCCCCCCCCCC
>JAKTQX010000057.1:0-23850 GCA_030559035.1 Ogataea wickerhamii
CTGCCGGTGCCGGTAAGGTCACCAAGGCTGCCCAGAAGGCTGCTAAGAAATAGGCTTTCTAGTTTCGGTCCTTGTTACTTGAGTAGTTGTGCGTGCTATTCGTATTTTCTTCTTTTTCCATATATATACATAGGTTCCTTTTTTGTCCATTTAATTGACCGGGTCTATGTGGTTTAACTTCTTTTCTCTGTATCATTCGTTTTGACTGCGTTTTCTTTTTTGTGTTCTTATCTGAATCGGGGTAGTCCGACATTGTACCGACAAAAAATGCTTCTTTATGTTAATGATTTGTAGGAATACCGCGCCTTGGTTTCTACATTATTTAAGCATCACAATTTTCTTATCCGTGACATAACAGCGAGAAATGACGTCTACTTTATAGTTGAAAAAGAGTTGACTCTGCTGTTGCAAGTGTAGCAGAAGTACTACTGACTGACTCAACCAGCACTACAAGCGATGCCCTCGCCATTTGTTGAGAACCCGCTAGAAATCGTAGATATTTCCCAAGATGACGACGCTACTGCGTCCAAACTTCTTAATGCTGCCTCCACACAGGGATTTTTGATGGTGGAGGGCCATGGATTCAGCCAAAAGGAAGTTGATGCTCTATTCTCCCTGTCCAAGAAGTATTTCGATCTGCCATACTCTGAGAAGTCCAAGCACAGTATTGACGAGTCCAATCGGGGTTACACTGGTGTTGGAGTCGAGAACCTCGAGGAGGACGACCTCGGCAAGCCTAAGGGTGACCCCAAAGAGGCTTTCAACTTCGCAGACCTCAACCTTGTAACTGGAAAAGCCAATCAGGATCTTCCAGCCCTGTTTGAGGAGGAAGAAAACGCTGCGCTGATCGCAAGCACCGTGATAAAGCTTCGTGAGGTTCTGTTCAACATCCTGCGTCTTACTGCTGAAGCGTTGAACATCGACGAAAAGGATGGTGGAGCCGAGTGGTTCAGCATCAGACATGATCCCGTGCGCAAAAGTGGCTCCGCTTTCAGATTTCTGCACTACCCTTCGCCGACCAAGCCAGGAATGTCTGCAGAGGAGATCGGCGAGTACGGAAAGATAAACGTTGCAGGTGCCCATACCGATTACGGTGCTGTTACCCTGCTATTTCAGAGACAGGATGAGGATGGTCTGGAGATCTTGTCGCCTATCAGCAAGAAGTGGGAGCCTGTCCCTTTTGTGGCGGCTTCTGACAAATACGCCTCAACCGGCCAGGCCGCTCCTCTGATTGTCAACATCGCCGACCAGCTCTGTTACTGGACTAACGGTTTACTGAAGAGTACGATCCACAGAGTCAGATTTCCTTTGAAGCTACTCACAGAAGCTAAACCCCGCTACTCCATCGTCTTCTTCGCCCATCCCTCGGATGACACGCTTCTGGAGCCGGTTCCGTCCAAAGCGATTTCCGGCATCACAGGAAGAGGAGCTGCCCACTACCTGGAGAAGCACGGTAAGTCTCAGTCTGCAGGTGAGCATTTGGCCAAGAGGCTGGCCAGCACCTATGGCTGGACAAATTACTAGGAGCAATGGTATTGTTTGAGTGTTCTTTATGGCATTTCAGTAGCTGCTCTAGTTACGTTCAAGTTGATCTTCTTCATAAAATACTTCTTGTCGTGAGACTTTTTCTTTCCCAGTAAAAGGTGAAGAACTTTTTTTTTTTTGTTAATGTGCTACACCGTAACCTTCCCTCTTGTTGAAGTATGTCTCTCTCTCAAGACTCGAAACACACTGTAACATAGCCTGAATGGACACTGACGCCTTTGTTGTTTCTCCACAATGAATGTGTATCATCAGTTTGTGAACCCTACAACGTGCCTCGGGTCTGTTTACTGCAACTTCACATCTCCGTCCACCAGAAACCTCGTCATATCAAAGGGAACAGTTCTGCAAATATTCGAGATATTGGAGGCAGAGCTGCCAGAGGATGATAACGAGACAGAAGAAGACTTAGCAGGACAAGAGCTGGATCATGTTGTGGCAAACGTAGAGTCCTTTCTAGGCGATGGAATGCTCACAAACCACATCAAACAGCTCAGCCACAAACTCTCGCTCGTATCAGAATATAGACTAAACGGGGAGATCATCAACGTCTCGAAATTTAGATCCAACGAGAATGAGAATGTAGATTACCTGGTGGTTTCGACCAAGTTTGCAAAACTGTCAATTGTCAAGTGGGACCTGCAATTACACGCAATATCCACTGTTAGTCTACACTTCTATGACTCAGCATTGGAGGCGCTATTGGTTGATAAATCAGCCAAGTGCACCGTCATCCATAGGACAGATCCAAACAGTCTGTGTACATTGCTGTTGGCGGATGACTTATTTTCGTTTCTCCCATTTCATAGAGATTTCCTGGAAGATGATGAAGATGATCAAGATATTTTGAGCGACGATGAAAAACCAAAAGAGCAAGCAGCAGCATCCAAACAGAACGGTAAGCCAGCTGAACAACTACATAGACGTCAAAAACTTTTCAACCCGAGTTTCATTCTCAATGCATCTTCACTCACAGACGATCTCAAAAACATTGTCGATTTCCAGTTTCTCCATTCGTATAGAGAGCCTACGATCGCCATTCTCTACGCACCCCAAGGACTGTCATGGGCTGGATACCTTCCAAAGTCTAAAGACAACATGAAAGTTATTGTATTGTCACTCAATATGGAAAACAGAAAAGCCACTACAATAATGGAACTGGATGGCCTTCCTTACGATCTAGATTATATTCACCCTCTTCCTGCTCCGACGAACGGCTTCCTTCTGGTTGGTTCCAATGAGATCGTTTATGTCAACTCACTGGGCTCTGTTAAGGGTATTGCAACAAACTCGTACTATACTGATACCTCCAGTTTCAAACTCAGAGATCAGTCGAATCTAGAGCTAAAGTTGGATAACAGCAAACTAGAGCTGATGTGCCCAGATCAAGTTCTCATTATAAGCGAATATGGGGAGTTCTATGTTCTTTCTTTTGACAAAATTGGTGGCTCATCCTCCATTAGCAAGCTGCAGAAAGTCAACGAGAACAATTACTCTAAAATTCTTTTGAATAACCCAATAATGATCACCAATATTGAAAAATCCAACTTGTTCTTTGTTTGCTGTCAGGGAGGAGACTCCTTGCTGGTAGATTGGGTAGGTGAGTCCATTGCGGCTAATATGGAAGACTCCAAAGAGTCAAAATTGAAGGAAGTACAAGAAGATGATGATGACTGGCTGTATGAAGGAGATGAGAAGGAGAACGTATCAGACAACGTCAATTCGTTAATCAACTGCAAGTTTCGCAAACTGGACAGTATTATCAACTGTGGCCCGCTGTCTGACTTTTCACTGGGTGTGATCTCAGTGGAGCCAAAATTGATGGGCTTGCAAAATCCAAACTTGAATGAAGCTGTAATTGTGGGCACTTCTGGTATTGAAGCCAATAGCAGGCTTTCCATATTTGCGCCAAGTGTGAAACCGATCATCAAGTCCACTTTGAAATTCTCAAACGTGGACAAAATTTGGACTTTGAGCAACGATAATGATCAAACTCAATATCTCATCACAACAGATTTTACTAATTTCAAAACTGAGATTTTCCAAATCAACAAAAACTACAAGAATCTATACTCCAAAGGATTCAACAACAAGCAACTGACAATCCAGTTTGGTGTTATCTCCCCAAATTTTGAGCGAAAAGTGGTTCAGGTAACTCCTTACCGAGTATCTGTTTTCAACTTCAAGTTTTCTTTATTAAGCTTTGTTGATTATGACTATGAAATAAATTCGGCCTCTATTTTTGGTGACTATGTGATCATCATCATGAAAAATGGTGAGATTGATGTCCTGGAGTACTTAGAGGGTGAACTTAAAAAGCTAGATCTGCCAGCATTACTCAACTATCTGATTTTTACTAATGGTTGGATAGCCAACTCGTCGATTTTGAACCATTTCAATGAGACCACAGGAAAGAGAAACCATTCTGGCGAGAATTTGCTGAAGGAGGAAAATTCCACTGTTGAGCCAACATTTTGGCTAGTTACTGCTGACAATCGTCTTCTGGTCTTCAAGAAGGACCATAAGGAAAAAGTTTTTGAATTCAGAGACATTTATAAGTTTCCAGAAACATTACAGTTGAAGAGTATGGACCCTAGTTATGAGGCTGATGTTGATCCTGTTATCAAGCAAGCTATGTTCACGAAACTGGGTGATGATGTGACAACAAAAGACTATCTGCTTGTACTGACTTTTGGGGGAGAGGTTCTGATTTTTGAATCATACTTTGACCCTGTTGTTGGAACGTACAAACTACTAAAAATCAATGAACAATGTGAGTTCCCAATAATTGGTGCCCCGGATAACTCCTATTCTGCTGCAATAAAGATCGAGAGAAACATGATTGCTGTCAGTGACTTTCAAGGGTTCAAGTCTGTTTTGGTAACAGGCTCAACTTCATATGTGATTCTCAAGCCTCATGGGTCTCCGCCTCGACTTTTGCAGTTCACTGGGAATCCAGCCCTATGCTTTGCTGAGTTCAACAACGAGTCTAAGTGTAGCAATGGGATAATTACGATTGATGACCAGAAGGCCTGTAGGATCTGCAAACTCGATCTCGAATATGACTATACCAACAAAGTACCGATAAAGAAGGTTAAAGTGAATGATCACACTATCAGCAAGGTTGGGTATCATGAAAAGTCGAAAACTTATGTGATCTGCACACTAAAAGAGGTTCCGTACAAGGCAGTGGATGAAGATGGTAACCCGCTGAAGGGAATCAAGGAAGACAGAGTACTGAAAGCGCTCAATTTTGGTGGGGCTGTCCACATTGTGTCTCCGGTGAACTGGTCTGTAATTGACACTGTGGAACTGGAGGAGAATGAAGTGCCTACCTCTATCAAAATCATGGACCTGAAGATTTCTGAGACGGACCAGCATAAGAATGTCGTCATTGTGGGTACAGCCTCTTACAGGGTTGAAGATCTTTCTACCAATGGATCGTGGAAGATTTTTGAAGTGATTGATGTCGTTCCGGAACCTGGACGGCCTGAGGCCAAGCATCGTTTGAAACTGATCACTACGGAGACTGCCAAAGGCCCTGTTTTGTCTATCTCGGACATCAGCAACAGGTTTGCAATAGTACAGGGTCAACGACTGCTTGTTAGAACAATGAAGATGGACAGTAATGTTGCGCCTGTGGCATTTACAGATACTTGTATCTACTCGAAGGAGGTGAAATCATTTGAGAACCTGCTGTTGATAGGAGATGCTTTCCAAAGTGTCTCTCTGCATGGGTTTGATGCATCCCCCTACCGGATGATTAGCCTCAGTAAAGACGATCAGAACGTGAATGTCTCGAGCGCAGACTTCATTGTGTTTGATTCCAATCTTTACATTCTCGTTGCTGACGAGGACTCTCTCTTACACGTTTTGCAGTATGATCCTTATGACCCTAGTTCGCTGAAAGGATCCAGACTCTTGAGAAGATGTGTGTTCAAAACGAACGGTTACACAACAAGAATGATCTCCATTCCACGAAATAGAAGTGTCTTCTCCATGCTGAAAACGTTAGCAGGGGACCCTGAGGCTGATTATGGCCATGAAGTGATTGGATCCAACATTGATGGCTCGTTATACAAAGTCTCTCCTGTGAACGAGTACGAATACCGCCGTCTCTATTCCATCCAGAATTACCTTAATGATAAAGAACTACACTGGTTAGGGTTGAACCCTAAACAAAACTCCTTAGGAGGCCATACAGGACTCATGCCAACCATAAAGAGACCTCTCATTGAGCTCAACATGTTCAGCAGATTTGTGAATCTCAGTGAGGACAGAAAGCTGTCTATTTTGATGAAGCTGGGTAAGACCTCTTACGTGGATATATATAAGGACATAATCTCGCTGCAGTGATAAAAACCGGTTGTCAAATAAGTACCTTTCTTTATCACTGATTCGTACAGTTTTGTCATTCGTACCTTTTAGCTAATCGCGGAAATGTCTTTTCTTTCTGTGTCGGTGTAAGGATGCTGGAGTACGATAATCTTTTATTCCAAACTTGATTTGATCTGGAATTATTTCAAATAAAATATAATCTCGAAGTTGATATACTGGGTTTGTTCCCAGAAGTACTCTCCTAATTCCACCACTCTTTCATAACCAGACACATACCACGTTTTGCCCCAATTGACGCATTTTGTCATAACCCATAACTCCTGGTTATGACAGACCCGTTGAAAGCTGAAGAATGGAAGTTTCTAGGCAAAGGGTCGGCAAACTGCGTGTTCCGCTACACGGGAAATGAACCCCCACTGCGAAACAAAGTGCTTCGGCTGCGTCTGACAGGGTCCCCTTTCTCCAGCGCTGAAATCTATCACAACATTGAGACACAGTATCGCAATCTGTTAGACAATATAGTGGCCATGAAGATGGTGGCGGTGTGTGGCGCATTTCTGGCGCAGCTGCAGAACAACTCTGGAATACCACTGAATAAGAATGAGTCTCATGGTATTCTGATGAGCAATCTTTTCATGAGCGACAGTTACGATACGTTCAAGCTGAATAAACACCTCTCTTTCCACATCAGCAGGCTACAGACTCTGTTCGAATTCAAGCCCAAGTGGCTGTACGATCCTCCCTCAGAGTTTAGAACATGTCGAAACTGTGCTCTGTTGCAAAGCAAAGGGGAAGAGTTCATCTGCTGCAGCCTCCAGCTCCTTCGCAGGAACCAACTGGCCGCCTATTCGAGAAAAATCAGTAATGAGCTCGAGCTCCAAGCCGGCTTGGTAGTGTACGATCAGCTGCTAAGCTGCTTGGAAGCAAACTTTGAGACTTTCCAAAGAATCTATGAGCTCCAAAACAAACCGGGGTTCGAGATCCATCAGGAGTTGGCAAACCTTAACTCTGAAGAAGATGTTAGCCAGTTTCTTCTTTTCTCTATGGCGCTCAGGGATATGACTATCTTCATCGATCTTGACACTCAGAATCTCACAATACTTGACCTGGATAAAAAGGACACATCAAAATGGCTGCAATGGCATGAACAAGAGCTCAATCTTCAAAAATACTATCGTTAGAACCCATGTATACTCATCTCTAGACACAATTTGTGGTCATCAACACTCGCAATCCATAGTTTCCACAACTTGTCGTCTACGCGATCGACGCTTAACCTTATCTTACTATCCACAAACACAGGACCCGCTATCTTGTATTTTATCCTACTAACGCTGTTATCTTCGCCGTAAATGTTGGCCCAATATTGTAGCAAAAGTAGGATCAAAAGCGGAGCTTCTAAAACCAGTTGGGGATATTTCTCGACACCCACTGCGTAGTCCAAGTTGTAATGAATCAGATGAGAATTGAACATAAGACTGCTAGCACGAAAGCTCGAGATCAGTGTCGGCTGTATCTCAATTGAATTCTGAGCATCCGGAACTTCTCGGTTCCATTCTTGGGACTTCAACGGCTCATAATCATTTTCAATATAGCACATTCGTCGCGTTTCAAGTACACTGTAGTCTCCTGAAGACTCAAACAGTCGCTTACTGTCACAGAATATCCAGTCCTTGGTACGTCTCGCTCGCTCAATGGTCTCCGTAAATTTAACCTCATCACCATATCTCAATGGGTTCCTTCCATTGTACTCAAACTCTCCGGAGATCCACATCCGACGCCTGAAATATTCGCTCAGCTGCAAAACCGGTGCATGATAGTTATCATAACCATCGTATCCAAGCTCTTCCTCGCTTGAAAGAGGATTACAGTAGGCCAAGGAGTAGCCATACGGAACAACTTCACCTTTTCGAAACTTGGAGTCCAGAAACGGCCTTCCGAACTCCTTATCAACAGGATTCATATACCCACAGTACCGGGTATCCAGCAATGACTGTAAAGTCACAAACATCTGCTTCGAAGTAAAGGACGAGACGCTGTCGTCGTGAATCTGCCACTTGGATCCTAAAAGTTTAGACTTCATAATGCTCCACTCCTGGCTTGAAGGGGGCCCCTTACTTTTTTTGAAGCGAGATACATTCCTTCGAAGCAGTGCGTATTGTCTCATATCACTTCGGATTCGCCGTCTTTAGCTCTGCTTTGTAGATCTTTGTTCAAGGCATTGGCAATAACATTCAACACTGCTGTATGTTTCCTGGTTGTTGTTTTGTTTTTTCATCATACTTATACCCCAGACGTTTTTTTTTCCATTCAACTAATTTGCTGATTATATAAGCACATAATGAATGGTCAAGTCAAATGACAGAACTACCTTGTCAGAAGCTTACATTTGAGCGATCCGGTCCATTTCTTGTTGTGTCATTATTCTATCTTTCAAATGTACTGAATTCGTCATCAAGATGGTTCTTGGGCCACTTAGTCGCAGTAAAAAGTTCTCGCTGGAGCCGTTGAAAACTCTGACCATGCCTCTTTTGGCTCTTAGCCAGCCGCGTCGTACGGCAGGGACCACCTTGGTCCTCAAGAACACAACAGCCGGATTTTTTGTGATGCTGATCTTCTCTGATTCCTCAATACTCTCTGTTTGTATTTTCTTATCCAATTGTTTGCTGTCAGAATTTCTCTTGATAAGAGCGATGGTCGAGCGAAGTATGTCCGCAGCGTTTTTGAAAACCACTAAACTGCCCTGTTTGATGCTTGTAAATAGAGAAATCCGTGGAATGCTTAGCTCCAGTAAGCCGTTGATATTACCGCTAGCATCCAGAGGCTGACTCGTTTCAGAGGTGTATGCTATAACGCTTGAAGGATTCACATATATGGACTCTGACGGTTGAAGTTGCACTTCAAAAAGCTGCCCTGGCATACACAAAGCTAGCTTTCCGTCACCTTTCACTGTGACAAGCCTTTCATGAGTATTAGAGAATCCCAAATCAAGGTAGTTTCCCGACCATGCGACTAGACTGTCTCTTTTCAATATCCAGTAGGCTTTTTCGGCCTTTTTGGACTCCAACACGGCAAAATTCGAGTTCTCTGCAGTGCTCGTGAGCATAATGGACATTGGCTGAGATGAGTTGAAGCATCTTTGGAAAATTAGAGGAGAACCTGTAGTGGTCAGGGGTTGAATTTTACCAAGCTCCACGTACAGTTTTGAAACCTCGCCGTTGATGCCAATCACATGTTGGTTTTTATTGCTGTATCGTAAATTGAGAATTGAAGACTGCGGGAGCTTTATGTTCAGCAAGCCGCTGTTATTTCCAAGGACCTCAAACTTGATAGGCTCCACAAACGCGCCTGCTCCTGTTGAATTTGGAAGCTCCTTCACCGGTTTCGTGATCTCGCTGAATGTGGATCCCTTTGAGAATTGGGAGAATATTGACCGCATGGAAATGTGCCTGACCTGCATTAGTGTCTTAATTGAGCTCATTATGTCCTCTAATGTTGCCACTGATGTTGTCAGGTACGTCGAAATCATCATGATTCGTATTTATCGTTATTCAGTATTTCCAAAGTTGAATAATTTCATTGGTCATCGATTAGAGAGGTGTGAGGTGTACTAGCATCAATTGGTAGACTTTAAGAGAATGCCCTGAGATGAGAAACAGTGTCTAAAGCTGCAACCTCACTCAAACGGAGTTCTTAGATCTTCTTTTGAGGTATATCAACGCGCTATATCCCACAAATATCAGGCAGGAAAAGACGAGGTTGATCACAAATACTTTATCATAGCATTTTTTTCCTTTAAGACATACCTTCACCAGATTTCCTGACCCATCATCCACCAATTCACTATGACCATCGTAGTCCCGTCCAAAAAAACTGCTTAATGCAAGGAAGATTGAGATGGGCCCTGTTCCTATCAAAGACCATGTTGTGGCAAAATGTTTAGACCCAAATGTTTCCGCTACTATTGCAGGCGTAGTACCGTATATAGACCCATAACTTAACCCCACAAGAAGCGACGTTAATGAGAGCGAATTGATATCGTTTAATAATAGCAGTGATAGTTGGCCAGTACCAAGGATAAACACAGACAATAAAATCACCCATATTCTTTGCAGTTTCCAATGTCTGTGGATGAGATCACTTGCAGGACCGGCAATCAACCTCCCTAAGAAGTTGGAAAATGAGATGATTGAAACTTGTAGTGCTTGATATGATGATGAAAGATCTTCATCGGGTTTCTCTGCTGGCGATATGACGGAAGAGATCAACACAGTGATACGCAACAAAATAGGGTTCAGATTCTGGTTGTTGAGCTGCGCCTTCACTATAAACCCAACACAGAATATGTAAATTTGACCCATTGCACAATAAAACGCGTTCAGAATGTAATGAGCTAGAAATGTGCGGTTTTTGAGAAGAGACAATATGTGTCGTTTGACTGAGTACTTACGCTTGGTATGTCGTTTTTTCTTCTTTCCTAGAAGTTCTGCTAACTGGGGATTGTCTGTAAGTTGTGTATTTAATAGTGGATGAGGGTATGTCTGTACTCCATCTGAAGATAGAGCCGATTGTTGCTGTTGCTGTATATTAATCTCCGTAGCAAAGTCAGAACGAGTTTGAGAAGCCAGAGGTGATGATCCCAGTGAGCTGTAAGCATTCATGGGTTGATCTCCCATTAACTGGGTATCTTCATCAGTTATCACGTCTTCCCTAATGAACTTTTTAGGCACACTCCCAAATATATTTGCAGTTCTGGGAGAGTTACTCAATGAAGAGGCATTTCTGTGGGAGTTAGCCCTTGCAATTGACTGCCTAGTTTTAAACTCGAGCGGAGATGATGAAAGCATGCCGGATAACTGACTGGAAGACTTGGAAGCAGGAAGGATAGTAGAATTGAGTGGAGAGTTGTTGCTGGACCTCATTCCCAACGAGGAAGTAGCAGGTGACGCCCCATAGTTGATGTTTATTGGATTATTGTTCATACTGGAAAGTGTTGAGGAAGAATTATAGGAGCTTATTGAAGCCTCAGACTGAGTGGAAAATAACGACGAAGACGAGTTGTTTCTCACTAAATTGAGCTGGGCAAAAGAACCCCTATGGCCCTTAAGTAGATAAGAAAGACCAGCTGCCTCCTCATCATTTTGGGTATTTGCCCCGGATGGGTTGTGTGGTTGAGAATCAACTTCGGTATCGGAATCGTACAGGCCGATGAAGCATGATCCGATACCAATCACAAGTCCCGCGAATAGCGCTATGAATTTGAGTAGTCCCATAGTGTTTCCTTTGAAAAATGCTGTTGAAATTGCGGCATAGAACAAGGCTGCCAAGCCGTAAGCAGAAACTGGGCACGAGTTGGCAGCACCTCTGTTTTTGGGAAAGTTCAATGTTGCCACTTTCAATGTCGAAAAGTAGGGTAAAACCGAGCCAAATCCAACATTTATCATGGCGAACATGAGATATGAAAAGTTGTGAATCTGAAAGCGATAGTTCAGATACAATGTGAAAAAACCAGTGAACTCCAGAAATGCTCCTAGCAGAACAGCGTAATTAGGTCCGAATTTATCAATGAACAGTCCTGCTCCAAATCCTCCCACAGACGAGCCTATGTTCGAAGCAAAAGACAGAAATGAAGCATCTGCAGCATTGAAACCACAACGCGAGATTAGCTGTGGAGAATATATGCCAAATAAATAGGGAGTTCCTGAGGCAAGAGCCACAAATGAAGAGAACACTAGCGACACAATCTTGGCTTTCGAGTCTGAAAAGTTGCTTTGGTTAGGCAGAAACGCTGTAGGTTTAATTGACTGACTGGCTCCTGTCACCGTTGACATATTAGGGAATGTATGGTTTTTCTATAAGGATCATGGGTATCTCGAAGTCTGATCTTTGAAAGCCTCTGTATGGCTCATCGGATCGCGTTTTCGGCGTTTGTAATTTTGTTTTGATCCGCGTTTGAAGCCTCTAGGTGTATTTTCCCTTGTGGGTAAGAATTGCAGACACTTTTCAAACTCCAAACTGTCTGTGAGAGTCGCCAACTGGAGATACAACTACTAAAGGAGCCTAACAAGAACACAAACATTAATTACAGGGTGAAGGAAAAAAATGTAGAGCTGGATTTAGGACCCAAAAAATCGACCATAATAGCCACGCCGATAGACGCGGCACGTCGGTCTATGTTTTTTTCCTGTATTCTCGATCAGCATAGTTATTCATCGCGTTCAAATACAGGAAACAAGATCTGACTCCAAATGTCTGCTCAACATAGCTAAGCCATGTCAAAGCGTAGACGCGCACAGTCACGAAGTACAGATTCAGACGATGACTGGTCCAATTCGGAGCCTGACAGACTAACCAAGCGACAATCAAGGCACAGATCAAGGCAGCAATCAGAAGCATGGTCCAGTGACGAAGAATACAGCGACGATAATCAAAACCGACACGAAGTGGATCTTGCATCAGGAAGGCTGTTTGCAAAGGAACAGAGGGCCAAGAAGCTTGTATCTGCATTTGTCCGAGCTCTGCTGGGTTTGGAAAATAAGTACCAAGTTCTGACGAAGACGTTTATAGCCAAAGTCATGGAAGCCGAAGGCGAGAAAGGCCGAGGTGTCCAGTTCAAGAAGGATCTTCTTCCCGGTATACGAGATACCCTCAATCACGTATTTGGTCTGGATCTAATTGAGCTGGCGCTGAGAACCGGGGTTGACTCAGCAAAGGACCGTAAACAAGACCACCAAAAAAACGCCAGCAAGGTGCAGTCTTCGGAAGACTACATTTTGATCAATATCCTTCCTGGATACCTCAAAGATGAGATATACAGGCATACAGTATCCTACTCGAGAATCATCACATCGCTGGCCGACATCAAAGAAAGTTCTGGTCGGTCGGCTGTTCTGCAGGTAGGTCCAAACCTGCCCAAACCCTCGACTGATGTGATTCATCACGGGTTCAAGATTCTAATCATATCCATAGTGCTCATGAGCGAAAATCATCTAACCAGGCAGGATCTGCTATCATTGCTGAAGTCTAAGTTCCAGATTAAATTCAAAGAAACGAAGCAGGTTGGTCTTTTGGGTAACTTAACCATCACAGAATATCTTCATATGCTGGTCAAACAGGAGTACCTAGATCAGGTGAATGTCTCGCAACTAGCAGTGAAAAATAGAGCTAACAAATCTGTCAGAAGATCTACCACCACATTGGTCACGAAAAGTACCGGTGACAACTTGCTGTTGTACTCGGTAGGTCGAAGAACTAAAGCAGAGCTCAACAGAGACTCATTCATTGACTTTTTAAGAAAAATATACCCCAATTGGAATGACGATCTTGAAAAAAGTGCCCTATACACATTGAATAACGTTTGGGCATCTCATGATCAGGAAATATCCGATGAGAGTCCTCAATGATTTCCATGGAGTAAATAAGTCAAACAGTCTCGTCAAACAAATTGTTCAAGGATTTCTCCATCAATGGGTCATCCATAACATCATCATTAGTGCCCCTTTTGTTTCTTCGCTGCTGTGCATTCTCCACCTGCTTCTTTCTATTAGCAAGCTTCTGCTCGTCACTATTGCCGCTTCCATCTCCCTCATTCGTACATGCATTCTGTACAAACTGTAGAAAACAGTTTCTTCTTTCTCTCAACTTTTTGCAGTTCATTAAAATCGCCTCGAATTGGTTCAGCTCTTTGCTAGGAACTCCCAAGAGATTCACTAGTATCACGGCAGGATAAGATGATTTGTATCGCAACCCCATATACAAGATAGTCAATGTGTATGCCGCCTCAGGATGTGTGTCGGCATAAAAGTTATCTGTAAGCACATCAAGCAGCGTCTTTAAAAGAGTTTCAGACAAGTATTTGTCTACCTCGTCGTTGTTCAAGACAATCAAATCTTGTATCATATGTTTCATTATAAGTATCGCATTGAAGGAGCACCTCGTATCTTTGAAGCCAATAATATGGCATAACAGGTTCAATAGAGGAGCAAGAAGGTTGAGGTTCTTGAAAATTAGCTCTCGGCTCTGTAATTGTCTTTCTACCAAACTAGTGGAACTCTGTTGACCAATCAAGTCTATCAACATGCGGTCAATCACTGCAGTAAGTTGTCTCAACATGTGTTCCTCCATCATCTCCTCACTTAATTGCTCATCACTTTCGTTACCTTCCAACTGTAACCCTTTCTGATAAACAATTGCCCACTTTGAGACTAATAAGTTGTCCATGGTTACGAACACTTGTGGGAGAAGCTCAACCATAAAAGGATCAAGATGAGCGACAGGGCAGTTTTTGATAACATTTCTCACCACGAGGTTCACCATATGCCTCCAAGAGTGTAAAGTGACACCAACAGAATCTCCAGTAAGTGCCTTCCACAGCAGAGATGCAGATCCAGGTATCTCATACAGAGTCTCTTCAAGCTCAGAAATTGAGCTTATTGTCAGATAGGCGTATTCCCTTGTGTATCTCACAATATGTCCGACACTGTCAGCAAAGTCGCGCAATGTGTGCATAGCCTTGACACTTTCATCCATGAAAGACTCCTTTGACTGGATTGAAACACCCTGCTGCCAAAAACGCTCCATACAACTGTATTTGACAAATGACTGGACTTCTGAGGGTAATCCTTCCCAGTTTGCCGGATTATGATACGCTTGAATTTGATATATCAGCTGCAAAATATGAGGAAGGATGGGTTTGATCCGGGGTTTCCATAAATTCAATAGATCTTGGTACGTCTGTGATTGATGGTCCAGCTTTTCTATACTATACTGAATGAATATTCTAGTCGCACGAATAGGGAAAACAGACGACCAGTGATCTTTTAATTCTTTCTTCAATTCTCTTCCTCTTTCATCCATCTGAGCTTCTAGGAGATTAGTGCTCGCTGTGATTCCCCTGGATTGAAAATATTCAGCAATTCTGACAATTCCCAGACGTTCCATGAACCATGGAAGCTCCAGCAATCCTTTTTCGGTACTAGGATCTGACCATGCCACCAGTTCGGGGTCAACAATGCTGCTGAATCTTTCAGGTTTATTATCAATAGAGGATCTTTGCGAAACGACAAGTAAGAATGACTTGAACGCGACAGCCTCATGATCACTTAACTTTCTTGATCCTAGAATGGAGCTAATAGCTGCTTCCAGTTCGGGTAAAATGTCTTTCAATGATTCCGGCATCAGGTATGCCAGTCTATTAAGCTCTGTACCTCCACTAGTTCTCAGATCCCTGATTAGTTCTCTTTCGTCGTCATTAGCATCAGCCGGGTATTCAAAGGTGCAAGACTCCATGACCTTCTCCAAAACCTTAAACATTGTACCAGAGACATCTTTCAAAAGTGGGGTGAACTGAACTAGGGTCTGTATTTGTTTTCTCATTAGCGTTGGATCTTTGATTTGAAGTAGCAGGAGCATCTGACAAAGCTCATCGATCTGTTGAATCAAGAAACTCTTTTTAGCTTCCATGTCTCCATCTTGACACCAAATAAGCCATCTGGAAATACCTCTCACACAGGCTTCAATAGCAACTAACTGAGCATAACCGAAAATAAAAGGTTCCGAGTTCTTGCCTTTATACACGAGCTTGGGGTCAGAAAGGGAACGTATACCTATTGGAGAGGAGTAAAATACATTGAGCCTATTGGCCAACCACAGGAGGCCATCTCTGGGTTTTTTGCAAATGATAATTCTAACAATATCATCGTTCATCCTTTTATAATTCCCTAAGAAAGTAGCACATTCGGGTTGACTTTCAAAATCAATCTCCAGGTACTTCTTCGCTGGGCAATCATCATCGTAATCAGCATAGTTAACAAGCCTGTCGGCGGTTGATTCCAGCAGAGAAGGTAGTATTTGCTCAAATTCCGGTTTATCGCTAAGCTCGTCTATTCGTAATATAGAGCACCAAAGCTGAAGTGATAGCCCTGATACAACAAGAGACTCGTGTTTGGTCGTTTCAAGAACAAGCTCAAAATAGTTTGCTATGTGTGCGTTCGGGGGCAGCTTGAACTTAGGAGCATTCTCTGATATCTGAAAATACTCACTCAGCCCCACAATCATCTCAACCAATTTCTTCATGAGAGTGTATTTGTGCTCATCGATATCACCTGGATCTAGCTGTATGCTTTTGAAGACCTTGAATAGCATGGCCAATCCTTCAGTCTGGTATATAGATCCAATGACGTCGTTGAAATCCGCCTCCTCAGAGTAGGATCTTGTGAAGAGAACCTGGAGACAGTCAACTGTTAAGGTCTTGATTTTTGTGTCTTGGCACATGAGCAGCTCACTTAGCTTTGAAGGAATTCCCTCGTGCCGGAATGCTATTGGTAAAATCCAGTAAAGACTTGTCTTGAGAACCTGGAGCGTCTTGATTGCGAAGTTGCAGAAGCTGGTATAGTCTTGACTGGATTCTGAAGCCGTGTGGTTCAAGAGATAGTTCACGCACTGTTCCAGTAATCCTGCCCAGCGTTTCAGCCACCCATCACTAGAGGCAGCAAATATCCTTAATGATTCATTTGGTTCATATTTGAGGAGCAGTATCTCTTCCGATGTGACCACTTCAGGACAAAGGGAAGATAAGACGTTGTTTCGCCGCGACACTATAGGATCATCCAATAGATAGACATCTTCAAATAGGGCACGAAATATGATCAGCGACAGCTCACGCGTTATTGCACTATGATCCCAGAGCTGCAGCAAGTCGGAGTCCATTGAGGCCCAGCTCTCAAGCTTTTCCGGTTCAGTGTACGTTTTATCCTTGAGAGCCATATCCGATTCCTGTTTCGATAAGCACTGGCCCCAACATCTCTTGGCGATTTCAACCCACAGAAACGCAAGCTTTTCCTTCATGTAGTGAGGATCCGATGTCGATACCTTAGTGGCAAGCTCGATAACCCATTCTCTTACGGCGACTTGCTTCTCTATATCCCAGTTGGAAAAATCCCTCGTTGCAGCACTAAGAAGTAGATTCAGCCCATAATGACGAACAATGAAGTCATACTTATTATCGGGTAGTGCGAGCTGGTATCCCCAGAACGGTGACTCGGGAATCTGTTTCACTGTTTCAAGGAAGTCCTGAGCCTTATGCCTATCGTCATTGGTGGACCGTGGATTGTATATGATCTCAAGCGATCCGACAATCCGGTCCACACCCTCAGAGTCCATTGCCATAGCACCACAGGATGCTGTATAGTGTGGGCTCCTGGTGGGCTTATGAGCTTTTTATGGCCCTTATGTGTGACTATAGCGTAGTAAAGATCACACCTCTAAACAAAAGGTTTGTGTGTTCTAGTAAAAGGCGAATCTTTACAGGGCACTCAGTTGTTTGTTCAAGACGCGATTTCTTGTTCACAGCACGTCAAGCACCAGTTATAATCGCCAATTGGGTCTCAACTACCTCTCTATTGATTTGTATGACTGTAATGAGTGTGACTTTATTCTCCAGTCGCCTAAGGTACTAGGGTGTTTTTCTTTTTTTTGATTCCAATATGTTTTCTTTTAAAAAAGAGAGCGAGCGACAATGCGTGAGAGTGGTTGTGAGACTGGATGAGAAAAAAATGAAAACTGGAAGTAAGACAACTGAACATTGAAGTAGACGCCGTTAAAGAGGGACAGAGTGCGTGGTGACCAATATCTACAGGCTTGGCACGCTTGAGATGCTCAGTAGAAGACTTCGGGGGCTTTTTACAAGCAGGAAAGAAAATTTGAAGTGTCCAGGAATCAATCTCCTGAGTTCTAGAGCAAAGACAACGTATACAGTGAAGCCGGAGTTCAGGTACAAAACACGCAAGATCAAGACATCCGAGGAGATCCAGGAAGAAGAGAGACTGAAAAAATACAATGAAGCGGTGAATTCGGGGTCCTGGATTCGCAAGTATGGTGCAATTGCTGGGTCCGACGAGTTCAATAAAAAAGCGACCAAGTACTACATCGCATTGTACGTGGTATTTATAGCTTATGGAATACATTATTTCCGGAAGCTCTACATTCGTGATCTTGAACGAAAGCAGCTGCTAAAGATAAGAGATTCTGGAGAGGAGCTCAGCGATTGGCAGAAACTGAGACTTCGTGAGTTATCTGGAGACCTGATTAGAACATCGGATATGGTGAAGCTCAAAGCATATCATGAGCTGCGAAAGGAGTGGGTGAAGAAGCATGAGGACAAGACTGGGGATTCACCTGACAATGATCAGTTCAACCCTTCTCCGGAGGACATCAAGGATCTGGTAGATGACACGGCGAGAAAGTCTATTCTCTCACCGAGAGACCTCACTGAGTTTTACGATAACATAGCTCCAAAATACGACAGCGAGATCTCCACAGAGGAACTAATGTCATTGATGGGGTCAAAGAGAAAGTGGGTCATGAAGCACTGCAAGGGCGATGTTCTGGAGGTGGCTTCAGGCACAGGACGTAATATCGGCTACTTTGACCCAGCTAAAGTAGACTCCTACACCTTTCTTGACGCATCACCCAAAATGATGGAAATTACGTACGAGAAGTTCAAAGAGACATGGCCTCTGTTCAAAAAGGTGAAGTTCGTTGTGGGCAAGGCAGAAGACCTGCTGAGTTTGACTGGCAGTGGAAATGTTAAATACGATACCATTTTGGAGACGTTTGGGCTCTGTTCTCACGAAGATCCTATTAAGGCGTTGGAGAATATGAAGAGCCTGCTTAAACCTGGTGGAAGAATCATTTTGTTGGAACACGGTCGCGGATCGTACGATTTTATAAACCAAAAGCTGGACTCTCGAGCTCAAAAACATTCTGAAAGCTGGGGCTGCAGGTGGAATTTGGATATTGGAGAGCTGGTGGATCAGTCAGGACTTGAGATCACACAAGAAAAGAGATCACATTTTGGCACCACCTGGTGTATCGTTGCAAAGAAGCCAGGCGATCTCGCAGATCTTGAGGAGCTAGGATTTATCGACAGATACCTGACAACCAGAAAAACGAATTTTGACTCCTCGGTGGCCCCACCAGCTGAACCCGAGCCACAGCACGGCTAGTTTGTACCCCCCGCTCGGCTCCTGTACATATATCACAAGCCGAACGGCCGCGCTGAACTTCATTACACTATAAAATCGCTTGCTTATGTAATATATGCCGCGGTTCCAAGATATCAAATATTTAATACCTCTCTTCCAGAGAGAGAAAAACGTAAAGCTCTCCGTTAACTTCAAATCCAAGAAGCAGGAGTCCAGTATCTGAAGGTTGGACTGTGGGCCTTAGAGCATTTGTGAGCTTGAGCAAGAGTACTAACAGGCTGAGGATGGGAGGAAAGCCCAAAAAAAGCGTTTCATTCACGAAGAAGGACTCAGTCAATGAGAAATCAGATACCGAGTCTCCTCAAAAGACACGCTATGACGATGTCAATAAAGAGAAGTCATTCTCGGAGCTGAAGGACAACGCAGACGTTGCAATTCCCGCACTAGAACCCTCTCCTCTGCTTATCCCATACCACTCGGCTCTTCTGGTTATTTCTCTCTTTCAGCAGTTTGGAATCACATCATCACCTCAAGAAGCAATGCAGAACTCATTCTATGCCCTGCTGGTTCTACAATTTATATACGGTATGATACTGATAGAGAAGAGCAGAAAACCAAAGAAATCTAAGAAGGGCCCCAGCACACAATTGGGAGGAGGACCGTCTTCGAGCGACTTTCTCTACGTTTCGATATCATTCGTGATCTCAATTGTAGCAGCCGTACCATTATATTTGCTCCTGCTGCTTTTTGGAGCTCCTGTTGGATCTTTAACTGCAGAAACGTTCTATCTGGCTTGTCATATCTCTCTGTTGGCGGTTTTTCCACTGTTAGTGGTTTACAAGGTGACTGATTCGGGAGCCAACAACCGGTGGCTGAAACTTGTGACGTTCCAAGTCCCCAAATTTTACAAGAATCAGATCTATCTCATTGCTGTAGGCACTTTCGTGGGTACCTGGATAGGAGTAGCTCCTATTCCACTAGACTGGGATAGAGACTGGCAAAGATGGCCGATTACACTTCTTGTTGGGGCCTATACGGGTTGCTTCGCCGGTGGTGTCCTCGGTTATGCTCTCAGCTTTATTTTGTAGGAGCATCATGCCTGTTTCTGGCTCTTCCTTTGGGTATGATACCTATACCTATGTAAATATGTTGTTTTACTCAGGCAATAAACAACCCCCCTTGACTTGTTGGATATGGATCACTACTGCGGTCACGTGATGATTTCTTAGGTTTTTGTTTTTTTTCCCTCACTTCTTTTCCTGGTGCACTTCTCCAGGTTGTGTACACTGATGTTTTCAAAAGGTTGAGACCGAAATGCTCAGTTCAGGCCCCGGTATATCGCAAACGAGCTGGTCTTACTTTCTCCACATGGAATAATCGCCTCATGTCAAACAACGGAACGCCATGGGCCCAGCAGCCGCTGCAGCCGGACAACAAAGAGTCTCTAATGACGAAATACATGCTGAAAGGCGATCGATACAGTAAAGAACCAGAATGGGTAAGCAGCAACTCCCGTGTGATATCTACGCCTGGGCCGGAAAAAGATGGGTCTCAGGCTAATGCCAGATCGTTCATAGAGCTCAAAAAGAGAACTCTACCGACCACGCTTGTGAAAAGGACAAATAAATCATCTGTTACGTCTTCCGAAGATGCAGATAACAGCATCCCCCCTAATCTGCCGTTCCAAGCGAACATCCAGCGAAAATCCCTGACCACATATGCTGGGGCAGAAGACGAAACGTTTGACACTGCCGGTAATGAGTACGAGGATGTTCTTCCCAAGCGATCTCTTTTCGATCTTGACCGCTCCGACGCTAGTGGAAGTGGCAATGCTCTCATATTCAGCAATTCAAGCTTCCTGAAGTTTGAGGAGAACCCTGATGAGTTCAAGAGCGTCTTCAACAGGTACTCTAGATCCAAAAAGACCACCAGCTCACAAGAGTCTGCGGCTGTTGATCTTCCTTTCAAAGTGGACGACTCCATGAGGTTTTCACATTCCAGCTCCTCCGTCGGTAACGTCAACAAGGAGGAGCAGGGTGGTAATGTGGGGGCACAGGAATGCGCTGTGATTGTGTTTGGTTACGACGATTTGGTATTTGATAGTATCATTGGTCGATTCTCTAAATTCGGACTGATTTTAGAGAATTTCAGCCAGTCTTCAAGTCCACTGTTCCCATTTAACTATTCTCAGCTGGTGCGGCAGGATTTCTCGCAAGACCGGCCAAAGGCACAATCATCTTCCTCGTCAAGGAACTCTAGTTTTCCCATCTTTGTTGGCCAGAGATGGGCAAAGCTGACGTACGATAATCCTGTTTCTGCCGTGAGAGCTCTGAGGGAAAACAATACTCAAGATATCCACGGCAATATGATAGGGGTGGTAGCTTACAACCGAAAGTACCTAGAGAAGCTTCTCGGGCAAAAAATCCCTGACAACTTGGAGGTCGGTTACTCGGCCTCTTTGACGAAAGCTAGTAACCAACAGGATATATTGAGCGATATGGGAGTACTTTTCAGCTCTGGTGACGATGTCATCGATGACGACACTGGCAGCGGCCGATTCAGGCTGAAGGATGGCTCCAACCTGATAAAGGTCCCCAAGAAGAACACGAGGATAGGCACCCTGAGTATTCTGCAGGGCTCTGTGAAGTTTGCGTTCGGTAATGGCCAGGTATAGTATGGCCAAATCTGTATGGAGTACCAAAACTCGTAAATTGTTTCCTTTAGGAAAAGATAAGAAGATTATTTTCTGATAGAATAAGTAAAGGCTGAAGATGGTGTAATGCCCACAAATGACGCTTATATCACCGACTGAAAAAGAGATATAATGAACAATGAAGACCTGGTAGTTCAGCTAGCATGTCTACAAGAAAACTACAGCCAAGTTGTGCTGGATTATGTTGGTGGGAAACAGATCAAACAGCGAGCCCTTGATTTGCTCAAGGAGATAAATATAAACATACTCCCAAAGCTGGCAAATTTGGACTCTATACGTGTGGCAAAAAGGGCTGAGAAGCTCTGCACGGCTCTTCTGGAGCTTTATGACAGTATCAGAAAGAACAACACGCGTTTTTTTTGCACTAGTGATAAACTGAAGTGGGTAGGCTCAATAGTCAAAGAGAGTGGATTTTATCCTCCATTGGAGCCTCAAATCGGAGTCTTTGTTGGAAATGGGCAGGCCCATCATGCTGGTGACAGTGGCTGGTACTTGCCCGTGCTTGATATGAACGACACTTCGGGCTTGAGTGACCTGAGCCAAAGCTTTCTCTCGAACTGCTCTTTTGTGTCGTCCGTGCTGTCGATTGTCAACCATAAAGTCGACCTTCTCACCTCCAGAATAATAGTAAGCGACAACGGAGAAATGGCTGCTGTCTTACTGCACTTTAACGGTGCTCTGCGAGTGGTGAGGGTAAACTCGCTGCTCCCTATTGAAAGCGAACGCTATATGAGGTCTTCAACGAACCCTCATCTACTTTGGCCTGCCATAATTGAAAAAGCATTTCTGACGATAAACGGGTGCACCAATTTCTCCAGATTCGAGGGATCAAACTTTGCCAATGACTGCTTTGTATTGACAGGGTACGTTCCAGAGTACCTCATCATTGACAATCTCTCCTCTTCCGCCGTGGCAGAGATCTATAAGTCGTTTCGAGATGGGAATGTGATTGTGGGGCTCGGAACAGGAGATCTCGGTAACTCAGAGGCGTCCTCTTTCGGGCTCCTTCCGAATCATGACTACTCAGTTGTTGACATCAAGGCTCACCCGCAGACCCAGTTTGGATACAGCTTCATAGTGAAAAACCCTTGGAAATCTACAGAGAGTCAAAATAGAATGTATGAGACAGGTGATCTGTTTGCTTTCAACACGCTCTACTTAAACTGGCGTGTGGATAGCGATATTTACAAGTTCAAGCTGAGTAGGACTTTCTTTCTGCCCAAGACACCTGATATTTCTGGGATATTTTGGTACCCCCAGTTCAGTATTGCTAATGGAGACCAAAACAACACAGTTCTTGTTCTTTTGGAACGACATATGGACACTCCTGCAGAACTATTCACGCGATCAGAATGGTTTGAGACTGAGGGAGAGAAAGTGTGGCGCCAGGGGCACCAGCCTACCGTTCTCAAGACGCCATTTAGCTCCACCAGATTTGTGTTTTCGCGGCTGAACCTGAAGCCAAAACAGAAAGTCACAGGTGTTTTCATAACTGACGGAGCCAAAGTAAGCTCTCCTTTACTTCACTCCATTTATGTTTATTCTCAAGGAGAGTTCAAATTCGAAAGGGCCTCCCAAAAGTACAAATATTACCAAGAAGTGTCTGACTGTTGGTCTTCTGCACAGTCCGCAGGACACTGGTCGCATCAAAATTACTTTGATAATCCTCAATTCGAACTGTTAGTGCATTCTTCTAGCTCTAAGACCGCTTCGGTTATTGTTGGTCTGTATGGATCCGGTGATATGAAGGTCAACTACCTGGTATTCGAGAGCAGTCCACATTTCAAGTTCATCACCGATTTTGAGTCTCAATCGCTAGTTCCAGAACAGCCTCAGGACTATACAAACGGCTTTCTAGTAAGAACTATGCTTCTGGACACCAACAAGAGGTATGTTATTGTTGCTTCTACTTACGATGCTCTGAAACATGGCCCATTTAAGCTAGCTGTGAACTCCTCTGCTGAAATCGGTTTATCCCGAATATCTAACAGCCTGGGTCTTCATTCTCAGACCACTGAACTGAAGTTTTCTGAGTCCATTTGTACACGCTCCTTAACCTTTTTCCTGCCCCGGAGCTCTAAATTGATTGTTAAAATAGACACAGAGGACGACAGGGTTGCAGTTGTTGCGAAACTCGTCGAGACCAGTACAGGAACTCCCATTTGGGACTCTGCTGAGCTCAAAAAGCACAGCCACTCACTCTTTTTAGGAGGGCCTGAACTGACGAGGGGTACATACAGACTTGATGTCCTCAAAGAACTAACACCAGGGCCT
>JAKTQX010000058.1:0-19539 GCA_030559035.1 Ogataea wickerhamii
TGGAAAGAGGTGTAAACACGATTATATTTTAGAATTACCTTACTAGAAAGACATCCTCCACAACCAAGTTTGAAACCATAGTCACCTGAGACCAGCTAACTTCATCTTCTTGAGAAAGCGGTTCGACGTGACCCATTCTGCTTAGAAGCCAGGTGATAAAACTGCTGCAAGTCTGTGATACATTGTACTCGGCTGCGTATCTGCACCACACGTTTTGGTTCGTCTCCAGTCTCCATAAACTTGCAAGCTGTCTCGAAAGGTATTGCTGATCCTCGTAATTGACTATATTACGTGAGTAGAACGTCCTAAAAGCCATGAATCCATTCAGCTGTCTTTTTCTTTTGTTGATGGTTTCTACCCTTCTTTTCTTATGACGCTGCCTTCTAATGACTTGTGATCGGCTATGTGAATTCGATCTCAAAGTACATTCTCTCAGAGTCTGTTTCAGCATAGGCGAAGCAGTCGGCAATTTGGGGAGATCTCCCACTAGAAAAGAAGGGGATGGGACTTTGAAGCCACCCCTTTCAGTTTGTGCTGAGTGCATGTAAGCTGCAGCAGATTTCATTTGAAGATATGTTCCTTGTTTTAACCGCTTTGAGCAATTAGCGGTTACTTCGATAGATATGAATTGGACTGCTGTCCATGTAAGGAGTTATTTGAAATTAATTTTTCCTTCCGCAAGTTGAAACAAGCTCTATTTTTTTACGAATGATATCATACTTAACCCATTTGGGACGGCTATCGAAATGGGACAGATTAATTCAAGAGTCGAGCAACTTCTCTGGAAATGCGGTTAACCTTCTGTTTTCTTCTTCTGTTCGATACCCAGTTCTTTACTTGAGATGCGCTGAGGCCAGTTTTCTCCATCATTCCTGTAATCTCAGCTTTATTCAAGTAGGGGTTGTCTGAGTTTTCCTCAAACCTATCAGGCGTTAGTAATTCTCTTACATAAAACCAGAGTTTATACTCACCAATTGTTCAGAATATCAGTAGTCTGGCTGGAAAGTCTTCTTCGATAAATATCAGGGGAAGGAGACGCAGAAAGGCGGGGAGTTGCTCTCTCGCCCAGATGAGTCAGTACGCGACCTTCTGCAAGTGAACAACCACTGTCATCTGTCTGTAGAGCTCGCTCCAATTTTGTGAGATAACCATGATCCATAATACTAGTACAGGGAAGGGACGTGACGAACTCGTGGGATTCCAAGGCGCTTAGCTTGGTCTTCAAAGATAACCTCTCGATACACAAACGTGCTATTGTGTTACTCAGAAGGTTCAGATGCACTAGAATGGAATGCTCCTCCATTGACAGCTCAGAGCGGCTGACAGCCTCTTTAACAACCTACAAAGAGTTAGTCTCAAGTTTAGTTGCTATAGAACAAGCCGAACTTACCATCATTGCTTGCTTCAGTTCAAGGTCCCACTTTCCAATCCTACCAACTGAATTTTTATGGGAAACCAAATGAGAGAGGAACAGTCTCATCATTGAGTACACTTTCTGTAGGCTTCTTGCTGTTAGCCGATAAGTTGCAACGAAGGGTCACTTTCTTACTTACCTGGCTTCGAGGGGCGACCGTAATGATTCGTGCATGTCTGTACAAACCTCCCTTGGGTGTCTTTTGGTGCTTTTCCCTGTAGAATTAATCAACGAAGAGTTTACTGAATGTCCCATGATGGAGTTCTGTAAGCAGTCTACCGCAGGAGTATCCGCTAACAAGAAATCAGAGTATTCGAAACACGTGTGATGGGAATTGTATCATAGAGGTTCCTTGTCTAGGCTATCTACTGGAATAGGTCACATTAGTTTTAGCAATTTGCTTTAAAGAACTAACATAGAGACACAGGTTCGAATCCTATGTATACCGTTCTGTAAGCGGTGTACGGGCGGGGATAGTTTTTTATTAGGAAGAGCACGACTTGAATTTTGGCAGAAATGAAAAGCATATCTATAGAACACTGGACGGCTGGCAAACAAATTTCACTCATATGAACGTTTTTTTCGGGTTTCTTTAGCATTGCATTGGACTGGATTCCAGAGTGTGACTATATAGATATTACTTGAGGGAGTTGAGTCCAATCTGCGATGTCCTCTGCAGAGTCAACACTCCACAAAAAGGCATCTTTTCCGTAAGTTTAGTGCGTGATAAATATGACATATTGATGAGCTACTAACACCGCTTTCTTCAATGTCTTAGGTTTTGGCATGGTGGTACGTATAGAAGAAACATTTAAGCCATTTTGATAGTGTTTGATTGAATGTACGTCTTGATACTAACTTTAGAATGAACCTTTGAACAAGGCGCCGCCTCAATGTTTGCTTGTCTTTTTACTCATCCACTTGATTTAGCTAAAGTGAGATTGCAAACCGCTCCACGACCAGGCGATCATTTAATTTCCGTTGCACTGCGTATTTTGAGAAATGAAGGATTGCTTGCAGTCTATTCAGGGCTCAGCGCTTCCTTATTGAGACAAGGAACATATTCCACAGCACGATTTGGGGTCTACGAGAAACTAAAGCATGCGGTAACAGGCGATTCGAATGAATCACCTTCAGCTTTGGCTCTTGTCGGCTGCTCTACGGTGGCTGGCGCTATCGGAGGAGTTGTGGGAAATCCGTCAGATATTGTAAACATACGGATGCAGAACGATAAGTCGCTTCCCGTTAATGAACAGCGAAAATATAAACATGCTGTTGATGGACTGATACGCATATGCAAAGAAGAGGGGGTAGCCTCGTTGTTCAGAGGTTTAGGTCCCAATTTGACCAGAGGAATCTTGATGACAGCATCTCAGGTGGTTTCATACGACGTAGCTAAAGAGCTGTTGATCAAGGAGTTGAAGTGGGATTCTGAGACAAAGGCAACACATTTTTCTGCCTCTCTGGTTGCCGGTTTGGTTGCAACAACGGTATGTTCCCCGGCTGATGTTCTCAAGACGAGGATTATGAATAGTTCTGTGTCGGAAAAAGGTGCTTTTAGAATTTTGGTAGAGGCTGTAAAAAATGAGGGGGTACGCTTCATGTTTAGAGGCTGGACTCCTGCCTTCATAAGACTTGGACCTCATACCATTTTGACCTTTATTGCCATGGAAGAGCTGCGGCGGCTTAAGATAGGGTTTTGAGATTTGTGACATTTGTAGGCGAGAAGTAATCTATTTGTGAGTGTCAATCCTTTGCTGGATGTTTTCCATCAGACCGCCCCACCTAATTTGTAATTTCTTTTTGTGAGTTATGTCGTTCTTTCTCCCGCTCTCTTTCTATGGCTAGGCCTCTATCTCTTTTCAATCTCGCCATCTCTCTGACTCTCCAGGAGGTCACCGACAAAGGAATTGGTGAGTTCGCTTCACTTTTATGGGATGCTGGATATGTGGAGACATTCTCAGCTCCAGCCGCGTTCCGGGGCTCGCTTGAAGTACCAAGCGTATGAGTCAATCCTGTAGTTGAGATCTTGTCCGCCAAGCCGTCTTTGGTTTTCTGGTTGAGAAAACGCACACTGGAAGCTTTGCTTTCGCCTGTATGTTCTCTTTGTTGCAACCCTTGTTTACTGGTACTTGAACCATCCATGTAGAACGGGCACTTTGGCGTGATATGACTCAAGCGTGGGTGGGCTCATTGGCGCTACTGGCAAAAGATCTGATATGCATAGCATGAGATATAAAAGATAAATGCGGTAAATTTTGTGACCCCGTCTGGATCTGGACGACCAGAATTGTAGGAAAGATAGAGGGAACAGCTTGTGACAAAATTATTACGTAATGAGAGTTACCTGGGCAGGCTCCTTCTATCTACATTAGTACCGCTCCGACTGGGTCTGCTCGTGACAAGAACGTCTTCCGGCTCTGTCTTTGTCAATGTCCCTTCTGTTCTTGTGTCACTATCTGTGTGACAGATCTCAAAATACTAGTACAACCTTTGGGCACATCCAATACTTTTGGTCTGTTTGGAGCATTACTAGCCTTTTAAGTTTTTCTGTCATCCAAATTGGTTTTAACTGCAAACATAGGATGGGAAGTTTTCACAAGGTAGGGTAAGTTATTGAAGTATTTTTTTTCGTTTACACCTCAAGATTCATGTAGGCAATTTATGTTTTCAAAAAAAAATCAGGCTCAAGGAATACGTGAACGTGGCTGAGCATATTATCAAAATTTGTCAGACTCGTTTTATAGTCGTTCCAGACACATATCGATTGTGTTCAAATTATTTATGCACGAAAATTTTCAAAAAGATAAAAGTGATTTACCACACTCGATCCAAGGTGTTAATCAAAAGAATTGTTTCATAACCTCTAAAGCCATAGAAAATGTCTTCTATATTCAAGACCTTGAAAAGAAGTTTAGAAAATGATCAAGGCTCTGCACCAAGAGCATCGAGTCAAAGAACCAATAAGCAGCGTGTGTTGCTAGTGTCTTCTCGGGGCACCAATTTTCGACAACGCCACTTGATTGTTGATATTAACTCTCTTCTTCCGCATGCACGAAAGGAGCCCAAGGTCGATAGCAAGAAATCTCTCGCTTTGTTGAACGAAATAGCTGAGCTCTACAACTGTAATAATGTTTTGTACTTTGAAAGTCGAAAACACAAGGATTTGTACATGTGGATATCGAAACCTCCCAACGGCCCCTCTATAAAGTTTCACGTTCAGAACTTACATACCATGGAAGAACTCAATTTCACTGGTAACTGCTTGAGAGGCTCAAGACCTTTACTATCATTCGACAAAACGTTCGATCTCGATGTAGAAAAGAGGTTGATGAAAGAGCTTTTCATTCAAGTGTTTGGGGTACCCCCTAACTCGAGAAGAGCAAAGCCGTTTGTGGATCGTGTGATGACATTCTCTGTTGTGGATGGCAAAGTATGGGTAAGAAATTATCAAATTGGTACCCAGGTGGGAGACGATGTTCAAGCTGAAGCCGCGAAGTCAACAGTCGATGGAGATCTTTCGGTTGTTGAGATTGGCCCACGATTCGTTCTTACCCCAATTCTAATATTAGAGGGATCTTTTTCGGGACCTAAAGTTTACGAGAATAAGCAGTATATTTCTCCTAATGCTGTGAGATCCCAAACAAGGAAGGATGCTGCCCTACAGGCACGCAAGAGACAAGATTTTGCATTAGAGAGAAAACGCAGAAAGGAGCACAATCGCGTTGAGTCCCAGCCTCTGGCAGATGAAATACTGTTCGGGGGTGAGAGAAGACATAGCTGATAGAGGGATTCTACATTTGTCTGTGTAGCTTTAACCGAAGAATCCCGATCAAATTACAACGATTTATAAAGGGTATCCACGCTGACAGTAATCGCTTTGTATGGATAAACAGAAACGTTCTTCTTAGTTTTGTGGATAATGATAAAGAATAGAAGGTCTATATGATGAGTGAGGCAGTCAAAAAATAGGTATTAAGCAACAGGTTATTTCTGTTTCGCTAGGAAGTCTTTGATATACTTTTCCTCGTCAACTGAAGACGCGTCAATCTTAGGTTCAACTTTGGGTTTGCTATTCCACGGCTTAGGTGCAACGAGGGCGACAACCGCTCCGATGGTTGCAAGTGCCAGCTATTTAGTCATAAAGAGAGTTAGTAAAGTGAGTCACTTTTATCAGTTGACATAGTGACTTACCTGATGGGGTGGGATAGATCTTCCCAATATAGTGTATGCGGCAGCCATAATTGCTGATCTATAACAGACTAATAATTGATTGCTTCAGTAGTCAAACTGGTAATTGCGAATAAGGTATTGAATATCCGTATCGAAGTCATCACCGTGATTTCACTATGGAAAATCAATTTTTACTGAGGAAGAAACCGCGATTTTAATTGGAGGCGGGGTGGCCGGGTAACTAAAACACAAAACTAACTCTGCCTTTTCAAAGAGAAGCACAAAGAACCATACAGACCAACCATGATTGGGGCTGGAAATTGATCATAGATCTGCCTAGAACTAGAAGAATTCGACGGTCTTTCCATTGGCAAAATAGCATTTAGACGAATCAAAAGCTATTGTGTCATATTTTGGTTGACGTTGTGAAGTGTTGGGCGTCCCTTGCTCCAAGGCGCGAAACGTCCCTGTGTGGGATTCACTCCGCTTCCTTTGCGGTCATAGAACTACTTTCTGGTTTGAACACTGCGGGTCCACAAATGATTTCGAGAAGCATAGCCGTGTGCTCGAGTTTTTTTGCCTTTATTCAAGGATTCAAACACTGACTCTACGCGATTAACCCCATAGGGTCCATGCTTTTGATATAAGAAGCGGGTGAGTGAAAAAGAAGTGTAGTGTCAAAAAATTACGATAACACAATAAAGATTACCCGGCTTTATATATTATTTGAGGAAGGACTGTGGTTTCAGCGAGTGATTATCATTCTTCAAGGTGTCGATTGGCAGCTGGTTTTCTGCTTATTCTTTTCTATCTTGAAAATCGAAACGATGCTTTGTAGAATATCTATTCGGTATAAGTATTGACTTTTGCTGTCATGGCAGTTTCATTCAATGGTTCTTCTTTGGTGAATCTGATTAGAGAAAGTTGTTCATCGATTCAGGAAGGCGTACCAAGCGATAACAGTGCCCCCGGTTCAATACTGGGCTCGATTTTCTCGCTGGGTACAAGCAGACTTGGGAATCTCCAAGACTCTCATTCAGATATTCCGAGATCTCGTAAGCTCTCTCCACCAATTGAGTGGAATGTCATAGTGGAGGACTTGTTAGCTACACAAAAGGATATCGTTGGTGTGAACACGAAGGGTGAGTTATCTGATGACTCTTTCCCTCTCGAAAGAGCAAAGGTCTCCACAAAATCCGGTAGTGGGACCTTTGATGAGAGTATATCCGCTAACTATAGTGGTGCTACGTCCGGAGACCAGGAGGGGGGTCTCACTGCCATCATTGATGCCAAGGCAAGTGGCACTGACCTGGAAGTATTTAGTGACTCGACTTCTGACGCCGACGCTGAACGAATTGATCTTACGTCAAAATCTCTTCAAACCACAACGTACGATGATGGCCCTTATTTTGATTTCGCATCGGATAGTTACTTGTCTGACTCAGATTACATGGGTGATAGCAGCAGCTCAAGTAGTTCGATGCCTAGTTACGATATCGCAATGGATGCTCCCGCCTCTGAGATAATTAACGCCACTTTACCCAACTCGAAGTGCCTGTCACGTTCTCCAGATGTTCCGAAGTTCATTGAAAAAGACACCCCTCACTATAAGCAAGCTCCACAAGGCGGTGGGAGATTTCTTCCAGATGGTCACAACCAGAGGAAAAAAACGCGCGCTGGTAGTTGTGTGGAACCACCCCCGCTGGTTCCACAGAATAGCGTGGCTCCCATTACTTTTGAGAAAATCATATGCGATTGTAGCGACTCCCATAGGTCGTCTAACCTGACCTCGCTAATCAACAGAGAAGAAGTCTCTCTTGACTACTACGATTATGTTGGTTTCAAAGGAGGGGGCGAAAAGGATAGTTTTTTGGAGATATTGATCCGAGTCTCGATACATAATTCACCACTTGGTGCCCCACTGAGGCTTAGGGTTCGCCCTACCTCCACCGTGGTGGAGGTAATAGGTTACGCATTATACAATTTAGCAACTGCGACCGAGAAATCATTAGACAGAGAAGATATGAACCCAAATCGTTGGGCTTTGTATCTTTCTGACGAGGAGGGAAACATAGAAGATGACATGGGACCTCTAGTTCGAATAAGGGAGTTGAGTTCGTATGGAGCAAATGAATTTGTGGTGGATAGATGTAGTAATGAGCAGTTCATAGAGAACGAGAAGGTTACACCTTTATCCAGCGGAGGCGGGAATGCTGCAGACCCAACCGTAAAGTGGAATCCTATAAGAACGGTAATTCCAGAAATTCCCATAGGGGAGGCGGTTGGAGGCGGGTGTGTTGTGGATCCAAATAGTTTAGGCTCTGGTGAGGATCTTCCAGAAGGCAACATGTATGGCTCAAAACGGGGAGATCCTTCACGCAAAAGCTTTGAGGACGGAGTTACAGCTGCTACAGATAAGTCAGGGAGTCCTGCTACATCAGCCGAGGTAACATCGAGCCAAACAAAAAAACTCAACAAGCAAGTCAAAGAATTTTCAACTCTCAAGAACATTGATTATAGATATCATGATTCGATGCACCTTATAGGTAGAACTCGGGGCCTATCGAAAAGGGAACCTGGGGAGACCGGTACACGCAAAAAGGTGTCGAGTGCAGGACCCCTCGATAACTTCACTTCCTCTAGGGGTCCTGCACCCGACCCTACCACTGAGGTGATTACGAGCATGTCGTCGTACTACAGATGGCCCATTTGGAGAAGACAGCAGATGTCCTTTAGGGGAAGACACGCGAAATCTCTTGCTGTTGACGGGCGGCAAGTTTACATTCTTCCATTCAACGAATCAAAAGGCTCATGGTATGATTCAAAGACCTCGAGTTTTGATGTTGACCAAATAATCAAGATCAAACAAAGCTCGAAAGCACCTACATGCTTCAAAATCATTGTTAACAAGTATACAGGAGATGCTTACAAGAAGTATTACCTAGAGGCAGTCAATGCATATAAATGTCAGGAAATCATAAGTGTGATATCCAAACTAATGAAGACAAGCACAACTGAGAGGCTGATCTAGATCGTTTTCGAACAAATAAGAGGCTATTCCGGAAAGGCAGATAAGTCAAAACTCTGATATCGCCACGGCAACGGCTTGGGTGTCATCGTGTGATATAGATACTTTGATGTTTTTAACACCTGATTGCTTTGCGGCGAGCTTGGCGTCACCCACCAAAACAACGTGGGGTGCACCTTTGTCATTTCTGAGAATTTCAATATCTCTCAACGAAGCACCCGAGCCCTTGGATTTTACTTCAAGCGCTTTGAAAACGGCTTCCTTTGCCGACCATGTACCGGCAAAGGAAGATCTTGGGGATGGGGCAAGCTGACAGTAAGATATCTCCCTTTCTGTGAAATTTCTCTGCAGGAACGTTTCATTCTCTATGTTGATGGAAGCTATAAGTTCCACATCTACTCCAACACCTCTATTGGACGCCACTTCAGTAGTCAAGTTGTTCAATATATTCGCTGTATCCATTGACCATCTGGACACAAACTTTTCATCCTGTTGAATTGACGCCGAACTGAAAGTAAGTTTATTATCTTTGCTTTGGTTCACTCTGGTTAGTGGATCAAGGTAAACATTCTGTTCGATATCTTCGCTGTAAGGAGGTTTGTCTTTCGCAACGAACATTGAGTTTCTGATGAGAGCATTGTGCATATATCTGTATGATTTTCTGTATCTTGTTTCCACCTTAGCTTTATAGCTTTCGTAAACCTCTTTCGAAATGGCTGAAAACAAATAATCAGAGTGAACAGCAATAGCTTGGGCCCCTTTCTGGCCAAACCCGAAGGAGGTCACAGAAACAGCTTTGATACCATCGGTTTGGATTGATCTGGAAGGGAACAAAACATATTCGTATTCCTCCAATGTTTTATCGACATTATCGGCGTTCCTATTTCCCGGCACAAGCCCCGATTGAAGTATTTGTATCGCTCCGTTGAGCATCCACGCACCAGCAGCCCCCTTCGGGTGGCCTGTTAGATATTTCTGGAAAACTCCGTAAACTGGGTTGCCTTCAGTGCGACCCAAATGTCTCATCATTTGATCAATGGTGGCTGACTCGTTCTTATCGTTCGCCTTCGTGGAGGTTCCATGAAAAGAGCAAACTCCGAGATCATCTACCGACAGGTTAAAAACGGCCAATGATCCTCTTATAGGGGCAATTCTGGGGTCATTTTTCCAAAACTCGTTTCCAAAATGTCTTTGTGCGTCTTTCAGTTGTCTGGAGGCCTCCCGCTTAATTTCTTCGCTTCTTTCTGCTAAAAAGTCTGCCTTTTTGAAAGCAGACTCCTTTGACAAGCCATCGGCTTCTGCCTTGGTGGCATTCAATTCATCTTCCGCCCATTGACTAATTTGGCGTCTCCTCAAACTTATTTGGCGAGCTCTATAATTTATGTCAAGTTTTGGAGATGGATATGTAAGGGAGCCATGATGCTCTCGAGCATTGGTTAGTATACCTTTTCCTGGAGCGGGGACGGATCTGCCTATTTTGTCACTGGCTGTAGAGGAGAACGCTAAAACCGCATAGATAGGGACACCCATCTCAAGTGCCAACTCAGCTGTCATTATGACCTGGATCCCCGCACCTTGGGCTTCCATAAACCCATTTCTTGTGGATGTGGTTGGTCTGGACATTTCAGATGGTGTTCTACCATGAGCGAACTCATCAACTGCGTTTGAAGTAGCGTTCATGTTAGCAAATTCGTAAGAACCTTCCTCTTGAAAATCATCATAGCCACCAACGAGAACCACCCTCGCTTTTCCGGATAGAATGGTCTCCATCCCTACATCAATGGATTCTAAAGCAGTCGCGCATGCACCAACAGGGGTTTTGATTGGACCCGAAGACGACAAAAGCAACATGTTCACCCAGGCCGACATTGTGTTAATAAACGATTCCTGTAAAATGTCATTTTGGACAGGCTGGTCTAGAAATCTATCCCTGAACATCCCCTTCAACGCAGACACACCTCCCATACCGGATCCAGAACAGTTTCCAACTTCGGATACGTGAACATACTTGTAAAACTCATAGGGGTCAGTGATACCTGAACTCAACAAAGCCTCGACAGTGGATACCAATGCATAAAGCGTGATGGTATCCACCTGCGAGATAATATCATCCCCGATACCATATGTTCTAGCATCCCAGCCAGTTGGGATTTGACCAGCCACCAATCTATCAAAGCGTAGAGCCTTTGGTATATATAATGTGGCTCCCTTCAAAATTTTCACGGTGTACTCTTCGGCACCATCAACCGGAAGTACTTCGACATATTGTCCATGCTGCAGTTTGAATTGATCAGCAGTAGTTTTGTCGGTATCGAAAGACTCGAGATCATGTTGAATAACAACCTCTTGGATGAAACGCTTTTTCTTTGGATCATATCCATGGAACAATTCTGGCTCTACCAATCGAATACCAGAATGAGCTAGTATTTCTTGTTCATACTTAGACTTGACGTCTTTGTCATCCACAGGCTGGTTGGTTTTACCGTCAACCCAGCCGCTGTACTGCTTACCTTTTATTGAGCCATTGTAGTACTTGATCAAACCCATGATCCACGCCATTTCAACACACCCCTCAAGTGAAAATTGACCATATGCCTCCATCTCCCATCGAGTTCTGGAATTACCCCAGGGTCCAACCTCGGCAAAACCTGTTACAACGATAACCCTCTCAAGATCTAGCATACCCTCTAAACCTGGAGACTTCTCAATGATCTCCTCGTGAGACTTCAAAGGAGGGAAATCAAATTTCAGATTGGCCTTCGGATGTACCTCGTGCTTCTGGAAAGGACCATCGACCGTATCGCCACCAACAACTTTCTGCTCAATGGCATTTTCAATACTGACTGCCTGCCGCACCTCCGAGGTCTCATAGATATTTGATCTAAGGTCACTAGTGACCTTTCTCAAGTTCTCGATAAACTGTAGCCCTCCATTCAAGTCGACCATAACAGGCGACTCTTCACAAAGTTTGATAACCTCTGGGGTCATGAGTCCCAATAGATTGAAAGCCATCTCTTTCTGCGAGAACGTTCTGACTCCAAGTCTTTCAACTCCTTCGGCTATGATATTATTGCCAGACATTAGCCCCGTACCACGAGTCCAGCCTATTACAGCACCGCATATTGTTAAGTATCCACTCCATGATTCAGAGTACCATCTGTTGAATAGTGTCTCCAGGCCTAGTTTGGACTCTGAATACAAACCATCGGAGCCGAAGGTTCCGTGATTTGGAGAGAGGGGTAGAATAACTTGAGCTGGCCGGGTCTGAATATTTCGATTTTTCTTTTGTTTCGAGATCTCACCAAGCAACCGAAGGAGGTTAGTAAGCATGATTCGGTGTGCAAGTTCAGATTTTGAGCCAATATCATCGATTTCAATCCCAGTTTCGGATATGGCCGCGAATGGAATGACATAATCCAAATCCCATTTCAACCCTCCTTTTTTGGTTTCCCCGTAAATGAAGTCAACGAGGCTTTCGACATCCTGTTTGGAACCTTGGTTGAAAGGAACCACGACCAACGTGGACCCGGCAGCCCCAAAACGGGAATACATCTCCTGATAGTACTCGGTAACATTCTTTGAGAACCGAGAAGTCGAAACAATGACCTTCGCACCCCCACTCAATAAACCTTGTAAAATCTCCGCTCCTATAGATCCAGCACCTGCCCCCGTAAGTAGCGCGTACTTACCTTCATAAGATATACCGTTCACGGCACCTTTTTCAAGACCATCTAAAAACACTGCTGATGACTGCTTATCGTAAACCCAGCTCCCCATTTTATCTTTTCTTTTCAAGTGCAAAAATGGTATAGTCTCCGATGGAATGGAAGCAGATACGGGTCTTTTGATTTCAGAAAAGTCTTTAAGGGAGGCAATTTCACTTGTCTCGCTGTCCGACTCGGATATTGAGTCATCTCCTAGAACAGCTTTGGTGGATTTCGACACCTCAATCTCAGCAGACTTATCAACAAACTCGACAAGATGTGAATAGAGCTTCTCTAGCTCCAACTTAGTTTCAACCGACGCCTGTTTTGAGATTGCTTTGTAAATTCTTGACAAATCTTCTTGAATTGACGGCTGGACCTCTTTCGTGACATCACCTCCTTGAGCCATCTCATGAACATACTGTTCAAGCTTTCGAACTGACGACCTATTAACTTCCTTGTACTTAACGTTTCCCTTGAGATCCACCTCAGTAACCGGACCAGTTGGGTAAGAAATGTCCTTGTAGACTGGGTGATGATTCAAAACCTCTTTACAATTATCGATCAGCTGCTGCCCCAGCTTTTTCGCTAGATCATAAGTCTCTCCTTTCCCTGTTGGCGTGTGATCGATATGATATTGCATAAATCTAATGAGGGTAGGATTAGCACGATTCATGATTTGAATACACTGGGTGACTGTTTCCCTATCAACTGACTTCAGCTTTCCAAAAATGATATCGAAGTACATGGATAAAGCATCCTGTCTTGCCCAGTTCCAATAGGAGTCGTACACTCTCGCCTTCAAAGGAGAAAATACTGGTTTTACACCCGAAGCATAGAACTCCCCATGTTCTTCAGCCCAGAAATCTAACTCTTGTTGCAAAACTGCAGTCGCCTCTTTTTCTTTCAAAAGCGAAACCTCACCCTTCGTTAAATCCAGTTTCAAGTACTTCGCCAAGGTTTCCAACTGTTGTCGGGCTAGCTGTCGTGACTCTTTTGTCACTGCTTCTAATGCTGCCGAATCAACAACGGCAGCTGATGATCCTCCAGTTTCAGACGCAGACCCTGAATTCAATGAAATACCTGCAGAAGCCGCGTATCTTTGAGAAACAGCATCAAAGAAATTATTGGCTTCAAGTTCCGAAGCAAGACGCTGAGTTGGCTCACTGGTCAGGGCATATAGCAAAACGGAATCTTGTCTTCCAGCACCCAACCCCCACCTTGTGGAGAGATACTTTCTCGCTGCTCCGACGGAGTAACCCCCAGACATCTTGGACGACATCAGCCTAGCGACCAATGAAGCTGTTTGTTTTCCCAGCCCCCCGACAAAGGTTTCTTGGAATTGCTCCGCCAACTCACTCAATGGCGTATCCTCGGGCTTTTCAGGTGTAGTTCCAAACTCTTTTCCAAGATCACCCAGTAACTCGTTCTGTACAGTAGATTTTCCTCCAACCAAATCCTTGATGGTTTTACTCATCGGAATATCATCCAACTGTTTTTTGAGTTTATGAGCGACAAGGGTGTGCAAGATCAAAGAAGCCTTTACTGGTTCATCCGGAATATCAACGGCCGCTGCGACAGGTTGAACTGCTTTCACGACTGGTTGGGGGGAAGCGACAGCTTCGCTCAACTCGTGGGTTACGACTGAATTGTTGTCTGTTTGTGCCTCGGGGTGACCTTCGGATAAAAACTCACTTTTGTCAACGGTATAATAGATCTCCTTTTGGTCCTTCGAGTAGCACAAAACCTGTCTCTGAAGAGACAGCGCAGCATCATAAGACTCGAGCTTGGAATTAATTGTTCTAGTAGCCATTCCTGCCAATGTTGGGGATGGCCCGATTTCGACAACTCTTTCGGTGTTGAAATCCTTCAAAAATACATCCTGAGTTTCAATCCTAGCAACCTCGAAGTTAGTAAAACCACCATAGCACGCCTTGAAATCTCTAGTGTACTTACCATCTAACAGGAGATGCAAACTGATAAGCAAGAAGCTCAGTTAGAAGGACGTGTGAAAGCTCTTGTTGAATTTCCGCCTTCATTTTTACCTTGGAATGATAACAGTTTTCCGTACCAAACTCTCTGATCACCAATAGAATAAATCAAAGCAAGAAAGGTGGTCTGAACAATTGGAAACATAGAGTCTGAGATTGTAGTGCAAGATGTATACATTTATTTATTTTTTTGTTGAAGAAAATGTTGAGAGTAAAGCTCAAGGCGGTGTAAGAGCATCGACTCAACCGACTCTAAGGGTAACTCTGACGTACGTATGAAGCATATTTCTTCTGCTATTTCACTCTGGTAAATACTTATTTCAGTTACTGCCATTCTTATGTAAATGAATCCAGGATCCAAGATGGCTTCAATTTGAGGCTACGCGAGAACTTGTATTAGGGACACGTGATTGAAATCTCATCTTCATTGGCAACTGAAATATGATGTCGTATCTACACTAACAACAGCAATCGGAGCGCACTTGATCCCCATTTGATGCTTGGCTCTCCGGTGAACGCAGCTGGGAATGTAGATAGATGGGAGGGGTTGTCGAGAAGCCAATGATTGTGTTGATTTAGCTACAGCCATTTACGTGAAAGAAAGCCCATACGCCATTAAGATCGGCTACTAGTGATATGCTCATGAATAACAAAAGCAATGAAATAGTTGATAGATCCATCTGTATAAGTCCAATCTTTGTCACATACAGTCATAAATGTTATCTTCGATATCCTTCTTCAGCTCTGTCAGTAGTATATTAGTCGTCGGTAGGGTTACACTTGATTTAAGAAAAAATAACAGCCCCTTTTTGCAAGGACATGGTGAAAAAAAACATCGTTAGCTTAGAAATAATATTTGTGCCAACGGCAATTTTCGCCCAGAACCATTACCCGGCCTTGAGTTTTCATGCCTGTATAATTCTTTGGACCCCAGAATTCTTTTGCTGGAATGAGTTCAGAAACTAATCTTCTGCAACAAGCAGACTGGAATACCGCATCATTTTTCAGTGTCGTGGCCTGAAGGCTAAAGCTATCCTACTTCTTTATAACCTTCAAGCAACAAGAGTCCTGACTTTTCATGAGGATAGGCTGAATAGGTGGGGAGGTAGACATCATCTAATCAAGCAGGACAGAGCATTGTACGCATTAACATCATATATATCTTCTGTGATATAACATAGACCATATAACCATATGAAGATGACTTCATCCACCAGTGTCAGTGGAAAAGAACTCAAATCCGGAACTGGGCTCACAGCAGCTGAAAGCGATGCAGAAATCCTTACTCAAAATCATGTTAGCTCTCGTACAAAGCAGCATTCCAATCTTCCATTTAAGGTCACCAGGGGTAAGTATAGCATATCCGACTTTTACATCATTCGCACTTTGGGAACTGGATCATTTGGAAGAGTGCACTTAGTCAGATCTGTTCACAATGGCCGATATTATGCAATGAAAGTTTTCAGAAAAAGACAGGTCGTAAGAGCAAAGCAAATCGAACACACCAACGACGAACGACGAATTCTATCCATTTTGAAGCACCCTTTCATTACCAGGATGTGGGGAACCTTTCAAGATTCCAAGTCACTGTTTCTAATCATGGACTACATAGAAGGAGGGGAGCTTTTTTCACTTCTTCGGAAGTCCAAGTCGTTTCCGAACCAGGTTGCCAAGTTTTATGCCGCAGAAGTTTTGCTTGCCTTGGAATACCTGCATTCAAAGAACATAATATACAGAGACCTCAAACCCGAAAATATTCTACTCGCTAGATCCGGCCACATCAAGCTCACTGATTTTGGATTTGCCAAAGAAGTTGAAACTAAAACGTATACACTATGTGGAACGCCTGATTACATTGCTCCAGAGGTGATTGCCGTACAGCCTTACAACCAAGCTGTCGATTGGTGGTCATTTGGAATTCTCATTTATGAGATGCTTGGAGGCTTAACGCCATTTTTTGATGCATCGCCTATCAAGACTTACGAAAATATAAATAGGTGCGACTTGAAGTTCCCCGCCTCCTTCCTACCGGACGCTATCTCCCTGCTCAGAGGTCTGATAACAAAAGATGTCACTTATCGACTTGGAAACCTGAAGAACGGCGTCGATGACATCAAGTGTCACGAGTGGTTCAGGGAGGTAATTTGGGAAAATTTAGTGAACGGAACCATAGAGACGCCGTATGAGCCCGATATTCTGGGTGGTATAGGTGACAGCTCCCAGTTCGATCCATACCTTGAGCAAACATACGACTATGGCCTCGCTGATTCCACTGATGAATTCGGCTATCTGTTCCCAGATTTTTGATTCGATTTCCAATCACTATTGTTATACTGCCGTCAAAGAGTTAGGAGTCAAATACAGCCAACGTGACTGGCAGTGTTGCACTTGATCAAATAGAACGCGCTCTTTAATTGTATACAGGCAGACCCAGAAGTGATCTTTTGGCCTCTTGCTCCGCACGGTCTAACACTCTCCTCCTGAGCAGACCAATAGCATCACCAACATCATGCATACTGTCGTCGGTAACGGTCGTACCTTTAGGAAAAGGGCTCTCGTACTGCAACAGGCTAGGAATATTTCGAATTAGTGTCTCCAAGTTCTCTAACAGGATGTTCTCATCAATTGTTTTGAGCTGGCTCAACCCAGCAGATCTTGAAATCCTACTGAGCTCTCTCAAAATGTCGTCGTTATCAAATATAACGGGATTAGAAATGAATTTGACTAAGATCTCTTTGTACATAGATCCATAACTAACATGGGCATGATCTCGAAAAAACCGTAGTACTCGTTTATCTTCTGGGGTTGTCTCCCAAAAAATGTAGATGAATTGAACAGAGTTGGTCGCTAGCACCATCTCAGAGATCACTGTAGATTCCACAGTCTTTTTGAGCAGTCGTATAAGATTCAAAAGGAATCTCGAGTCCGTAAATTTCCCTGATCTGATGGCTGGAAGCCACACCGAGTGAAGATTATTGATCGTAACAAGCTTCGACATCGCAGGAGACCCTAGCATGCTGAACCTCGCTGCAATAGCAATATTCGCTTTCATAGAAACCATAGCGTCATTGTACCAGTACAATATAAACGGATCGTGGCTCAGTTGTCGCTGAATCTCCAGCAAGCTTTCCAACTGTAGCTTCATAATGAGAGATACAAAGACATATATCGTCATCTTACCTGAATTGGCAAGATGCCAAAAGATATGAACCAGGTCACCGCTGTACGGGATGGTCTGAATCACAGTGTTGATTTTCCTCGAGTCCATACCAGCAAAAAGCCGCAGCCACTTATCTCCTTTCGCATCCCAAGAATTCTTAGTTGGCGCACCAAAATTATCTAAAACATAGTTTAGATATCTTGATATGGACATAAAGTGACTTTTTTCAACATGAGACAGACGCTCAACTTTGCATTCAATCTCTGAGTCAATACTGCTTATATCATCACTTCTTGGTTTCTTTAGTAGTGACAAAAGCTCTCCCCTACTTGCTCTCGTAGATAATCGTCTCCAGGCAGATACATCTTTATAGCTCCAGCTCCGACTCCACCTTTCCATAGTACTCCGATGAAGAGATTTGATAAATGAGACCCTTAATCAAGCTGAAAGAGTGATTCAAGCACCTCCAAATGTTTATATGACTCATTCAAATACTGTAAGCTGTAACCTTTGATAACTTGATACCCTTCCTGCTATCAGTTCAAAATGAGAAATAGCTATCCGGGTAACACTGCCAGTGCACGACTGGATTAAAACTTCGAATCTCATTAGGACTTGCAAACTCAACTATACAGCGAGTCTAACATATGTTCATACAGCGGGTTTTCGAAATTCAACCTACTACAGTATTCTCTTGATTGGATGATTTCACTTGGGTAATCCGTATTCATTTTGGTAGAAGCTAATGCGAAATTTTGGATTCCCGTTCTAGCTCCAGCTACCCAATAAGAAATTTTTATGACACTAATGACTCCTGAATATACACATCCTCGATGGAAGCGCCCGATAACGGATCATAGAACCTCTTAGTGAAAAATCGCTGACGAGATCTGCTTGCCCTGATTTTTTTATTCTGAGACCCACCGCTTTCGATTTTGCCCTTCGATTTTTTCAAGGGCCGGTTTTTGGTAAAGCGCATCCTCGTAGAAATGAACCCTTGTTCAGACTTTTTACGAATGCTCTTTTTAGTGGGCCCCATCGTAGTGACATTGACATACCCAGAGACCCGTACCACTTGCACTTGATTCCCATTTGATGTGATATGAGTGGTATCCTTCACATCTGCTTCCAAGGATCTAGAATGAGAGGGTACAATGTCGGATGCAACAGTAGGTTCAATACGCCTATGGTTACACCCGCGCGCAACATCGGTATAATGCAGCCTGTGACTCTCTTGTGCCTCTGCTTCCAGATAACTAAAGTAACGTTCTGCATTGGTGGAGCGCTTCCTCCAAATCTGTAGCAGAAGAGACCAAATTTCGTTAGTACATCGCTTCACTAATTGTTTTAGGATACTTACCAAAGATGCTATCTTGGAAACGTCACTCAGGACTACCGACACTGTCTCCTCTCTGATCATACCACTAAACAAAGTCCTGGCTATAACGAACCTATTCTTCGACTTCCCTAACGTTCTTTCAATCTCGGATTTTCTTATTTCACGTAGTTTGTAAGTATAATCTACTGCCAGGTTGCTTGGCAATAAAACTTCAACGAACTCCAGGTTCCCTATTGTTGCTAAATTACCGTTCGTCATGAGGCTCGATTTCTTCAAACATAGGTTTGACGCCTGTTCAGAAGCGGGTAGAGAAGCCGCCTTATGTTCGAATGTGAACACCATCTTCGCTAACAACCGCTATCTTTCCTCCTAACAACTCAATAGTCATTAAATTCGCCTCTATCCCACCTTTTTTTCAAAGGAGCAAGAAATCTGAAACTTTTCTCGCTCAGTTTGTAATTAATTTGACGCATCCCTCTCCTACCAAAGGGGGAAATTTTAATGAAACTGTGTTATAACAGAGGTACGAAAAAGGGATGTATTTCAATTATTCGAGATTGATCTCTTCCCTATTTAACCCTCACTTTCTTCCGATGAGAATGGAAAGCTTATCGTCAATTCAGTTAGTGTACCACATTTCTTAGGGCCATCAAGATGGATTCAGTGGACACCATTCTAGAAAGCGTCTTCACTATATGCCAGATAACAGACGCAACAGGACAATCTCATC
>JAKTQX010000059.1:0-18871 GCA_030559035.1 Ogataea wickerhamii
GGGGGGGGGAAGGTGTTGGTGCCCGACCAGGTTGCCCAGACGGGAATGCATGCGCGGTCTATGGGGGGCGATCGCAGCCTGAGAGGCACCCCGCCGACACAGACAGGAACAGAACAGGGCGCAGTGCGCGGGTCTTCCTTCGGATTATGGAGGCGCAGCCTGGGGTACGTTCAAATCTGGAACACCTTAATTCAGTATGCACTCTGGCGCGCGATCTGCCGGTGCAGAGATGTAGTGTGCCAAGGCGGTACACAACATTACATTACGTCTTGGAGCTACTGCATCCTCTCGGAAAAACAATAGAAGAAACACGTGACCGATTTTATATGCCTGGTCACGTGTCATATACAGTACTTTGAAATCGCACGGTAGCTTAGCGTAAAAAAAAACCAAGTGTACCTACCTACACATCGAGATAGTTTTCTATTTCGACACTGAATCTTTTTACTTTTATTGCAACAGTTTGTCTGTGGTATCTCAGCGAGTGTGAAGCCGGTGTTCGGTCCGACATGTCTCAGCTGGATAGCGCTGCATTTGGAAACATGATGCAGGCGTACGCGTCGCAGCAGCCCCTTATCAACCTGGACGTGGACAAGAAGCGTATCGACGTGCTTCTTCAGATAAACACCATTCTCCTACACAAGTGTTTATTTCTCCAGTCCTACGTTCTGTCCAAGGCCAACGCATCGGCACCAGACTACAACCATAGAAAGGGGGTGTACCAAAACTATCTCAAGCGGATTCACTTCAACTTGTCGTGTCTTGCTTCTATCAACGATATCCATTCCTCTCCACCCAACGCTCCTAAGAAGAATTACAGCATTCCACAGATAGTGCTTCCCCCTCCCGAGCTTCCCGAGCTGAACGATCATTACAAGCTCCTGAACCAGCTGTATCCGGAGGCGATCCCATTTTTCCAGCGACGAATGGACGTTATGAGACAGCAGCAGCAGCAGCAGCAGCAGCAACAGCAGCAAAAACAGTTTGCTTCCCAGAACGGCTCAGTTTCCTCTAACAACAATCCACAGCAGCAACCACAGCAGCAAATACAACAGCAATTGCAACCACAGCCCCAGCCCCAACCCCAGCCCCAACAACATCAACCACAGTCTCAACCACCTCCACCTCCACAACAACAACAACAGCAGCAGCAGCAACAGCAACAACAGCTATATAACCAGTTCATTCAGCAGCAGCTTAATCAGCAGAGACAGCAACGACCTTCACCCGGCAGTCAGCCCCCACCACAGCAGCAGTACAACCAGTTCAGCGTCATGGACACACGACAGGCGCCTCAGGCAGTGCCTTCCTCATACAACTCCTTCGGCCATGGATTCCAGCAGCAGCAGCAGCAGCAGCAACAGCAGCAACAACAACACCCACAGTCGCAAGTCTCTTCGCAATCCCCCAGCTCCCAGATTGCTCCTCAGCAACAGTTCAACCAGTTCAATATCCAGACTGTCGATAATCAGGGCGCGACACAAAATGGTCCACAGGGGTACCAGTCTTTCAACAGCCAGAGTTTCCCATCTCAGCCTCCGCAGCATCAGCAAGCATTCCCTAACATGTCGGGTCAACAGCCTTTCACTAATAACGCAGGGTCTGCTGCTGATTCAGCCACAATGCTGAGTCCCGAACAAATTCTCGCAAGAGCTGCCAGCTCGAACAGCAATACAAGCAACAACATTCCGTCCAGCAATCCCGGACTTATGGATGGCTGGTAGTTTCCCGGTCGTGTACTTTTTAGATACAACAGTTAAGAGTAGATTATAATGATATATTAATACTTCTCACAGCCCTTTGAGCTTTCTCAGGACAAGATCTTAAAATATTTCGGATGGGGACAAATATAGTAATATTACAAAAATCACAAGAGGGGCAAGATTCTTGCTGGGATCCTTCTTGAACTGCATCATATCATCGATAAAACCTCTCCAGAGCTTCCTGGGCACGTCCTGCTTATAAAGCGAGTACTCGTCCCGCTGAAACCCCCTCCTATTTATGCCATGACGGTGGGAAATGGTCTTCGGAAACCTAAGAGCCTTGCAGAGTTGGATCTGATTGTTGAAGAGCTGATCAAGTCCCTCAAAGTCGACAAATTCATGTCCATGAAAGATCATCTCGTGAAGGCGCTGGAATGCATAGAGAACTATAAGCTCAACATCGACAAGCTAAACCAGGCCGAAATTGAAAATGAGCTTGCCTACGAAGAAACATTTGTATACTACACTGCTGCGTCCATGATCCTCAGCGAGATCATACCAAAACTGCCTGACTACAACGAGATCTCTAAAAACAAGAGTCTGGATCGGTTCTATTCGGACTTGGTTGAGTATCTTGTCAGGAAAAGACCCCACTATGAGCAAATCCGGAACCATATAAGGAATCAGACACTCACCTCTTTTCCCAGCGCTTCCAGTGATGATCTCTTGCTCCGATTTCAAAGCCTCAAGAACGGCCGGGACCAAGTCCATCAGGATGCTCGTCTCACAGATGCTTTCGATCAATATAATACCGAACACTCGATAACTGTCGATGCATTTTCCAACTTGATTGCCGAATTTTGTGAGGAAATCCTGGTAATTGACGTTCGCCGCAAAAAAGACTTTGAGATTGATCATATGCGACTCACACAAAACATCATACAACTGGAACCCGTTTCTATTCGAGAGAACTATACCTGCAACGAAATAGAGAGATATTCGATGATTACTAACACAGACCAGGAACGAGCACTGTTTCAAAGACGACACCTTTTCCAACTGTTGGTGCTTTTTGACCAGAACTCTACTGTAAACACGAAGAGCATCGAGATTCAAAGACTCGTATCCATACTAACTTCAAAAAGCGATGATAAGACTCTGAAAAGGCCGCCCGCCGTACTACACGGTGGGTATGGTGAGTGGTCTCGCTCTAAACACACAATAATCTCCCCTATACAATACTCGAGGCCCCTTTTGGGGACAAGCAGGAGAGATTCAGCTAGTTCAACATCCAGCCATGAAGATAAAACTTCAACATACATGTCGAGACACGACGATGCCAATTTGGTTCGAAATATGGTAGATTACACCACTAACCGTCGCAGTATTCCCCCGCCATACCAATACTCGGTTGCGTCTACTCCAAGAAGGCCGTCTGTGCAGTATAATGATTTCACTTCCAAAGGCGATGACCTGGGCTCCCAGTCCTTGAGTTCTGATTCAGTGAACTCACCATCCAGGCCGAAACCTATTTTCTACTCCCCCTCAGCGTCTCCACAACCTCCCAACACTGACCATGCCAGAAAGCCATTTGTGCCTCCCGTCCCCTTTCAGCATTCACAGCAAACGCTGACAACAGTAAGTTCCAAAGAGGCCCCTAGATCGGCCACAACACCCGTCTGGGCGACACCAGAGTATCAGCAAAGCCTTAATGTTATGACGGGGCTCGTCAATCTTGGTAATTCGTGTTACATGAACTCTGGGCTACAGTGCTTAGTTGGTTCAAAGAAACTGACGGAGTTTCTCATCTCCGGAACATTCAAAAGACATATAAACATAAACTCAAAACTGGGGTCTAAAGGCATTCTTGCCAACGAGGTTGCATCTCTTTTTGTGGAATTGTACAAGTCCTCTTCTCAAACTCGGCCCCGTTCAATCACCCCGCTACATTTCAGAAAAATACTGGCATCTTTGAACTCCAGCTTCAAAAAGTTAGACCAGCAGGACTGTTCTGAGTTTTTGAACTTCATTCTGGACTCATTGCATGAGGATTTGAATGAAAACGGGAACCATCCAAAGCTTTCAGAACTAACTCAAGAGGAGGAACAGAATCGTGAAAAGCTACCTGTGAGAATAGCCTCCACAATTGAATGGGAGAGATACCTTAAGACTAATTTCAGCATTATTGTGGATATTTACCAGGGCCAGATAATGTCTCAATTGAAGTGTCTTAACTGTGGTACTACATCTACCACCTACAATGCTTTCAGCACCCTTAGTTTACCAATTCCTGGCCATTCTGAGAGGGTGTCTTTGCAGTCATGTTTTGATGAGTTTGTCAAGCCAGAACGTCTTGATGGTGATAACGCTTGGAATTGTCCAACATGCAAGCAGAAGCAGCCTGCCTTGAAACGATTGAAAATCTCAAGGCTTCCCCAAGTTTTGATCATTCATTTGAAAAGATTCAGGATGGGAAATTATCTCACCAAGTTGAATACCAATATCGAATACCCGATTGACCTCGACTTGGACAAGTACTGGCCACCGATAGAGTCCCCATTTGAGAAGAAAGAGCTGAGTAAGCTTCCCCTTAGAGGTCAATTACCTCCTTTCAAATATAAATTATATGGGGTAATCAATCATTACGGCAATCTGATAAATGGACATTACACATCTTTTGTTAATAAAGGAAAGGGCAATGAATGGTGCCTGTTTGATGATGACAAAGTTTACAAGAACTGCAGTCTCAACAAAGTGGTCAACAAAGATGCTTATGTATTGTTTTACGTTCGAAATTGAAAAACCAAATGTGGATCAGACATCTCCTATAGTGTATCTTCCTTCAGATGCGTCAGTCAGATGAAGAAATTTGTTGCATCGGGGGACTTCTTGGTCCACATGGCCAATTATTAGAGCGCATCCTTTATCCCAATGGTCCACAAGACTTTTGCCTCTGAACAAGTCCTCATCTGTCATGGCACTTAGAGCCTCATCAAGTATAAGGATTTTAGGATCTTTGATTAGAGCACGTACTAGGAGGACTAATTTTTGCTTGCTTATGGAAAGCTCGTGGAATTCGTTATTCTTAAACTGCTGCAAATCTGTCAAGTCCAGATATTTCTGGATCTTTTCTTGTTGTACAGCTGTCAAAGAGGAAGGAGGAATATAGGAACCGACAGAATATCCAGTGGACACTGTTTGCCAAACAGTAAGCGACTTGGGAAAGATGGCGTGCAGTTCTGGCGATGTAAACCCTATGATTTCATTGTTGTCGAAAAAGTTGGTTTTCCCTGGTGCCCTACTGATTCCGTTGACCTTTATCTTTTTATTCCAAGCCTGTGGATGGTCTAGTGTTATTAGAGACAACAGGGTTGTCTTGCCAGAACCGTTCTTGCCTCTTATATGCCACTTCTCGCCATCCCTTACCTCCCATGATATATTTTTCAGGGCTGGTTTTCCTTTATAGGCGACATTGACCCCTTGGAGTTCTATAATCTTGGTGTTCGAGGAGTTCATCGTTTGGGATGGCTGGCGAGCATTCATGATTTTCTGGTTTATTTCCGCTTCCAAAGCGACTCTGTTTTCCTCATATTCTTTTCTCATGGAATCCAGTATTGGCAACAGCTCGATCCTTGATGCCTGCTCAATAACACCTGTTTCGTCGACAACGGCAACATGCTGGATCCAGTCTGGAACCTGATCCTGGATTCTCAATCCAAGACATATGGTGGTCGGGGATGTCGAGCTAGATGCAGTTCTCTCCAGCACCCGGGAAACAGTTTCTGTGGCAGTTGGATCCAGCCCTAAAAATGGATCATCTATGAACAGGAGATCAGGAGCCTTATACAGCGACCGGGCTATTCGGGCTCTTCTGAACTGCCCATTGCTCAATGTTGTGATAAAATTATCCCTGAAGTCGGCGAGACCCATGTCAACCAACAGCTGATCAACCCTGTCTGCATCGTACGGGGTGTTGGTGTTATACGACGCGTCAGCAACGAAATTATTGACCTTCTCGTCGATCTCCAGGTCTTTGAAAAACTCATATCTACCTGATAGATGGGTGAATCCTCCAGATGAGTTGAGAGCCCCATGTCCAAAAGAGCCGTTGTTGACGAATCGCAGAAGATCAATGCTTACATTCTTGGTACCCGAGCTAAAGTGAACGCTGTGCGCCGACTCACTTATGCGATTCAAGAACTCTGATTTGCTGCCACCCCCAATAACAGCCCAGCTTTCCTTCTCGTTGATGGAAAACTTGGGTGCGGTCTTGAACATATACGTTCCTAACGTGCGGTAGCCCGTCCTGAACAATGGACCCCGCATTGGACCGTGGCCTAATAATAATGACATCCTCCGGCTTGGCATTGTCTGTTCTTGGCACCCCCACAATCAGTAAAAGACTCTTCTATCGGAATCTCTCCAACCATACATCACCCTGTACTATCAGGACGAACGACAAGCTGTGTTTCTTTTTACCCTTCTAGATTAGTTTATAATCCTTTCTGCAAAAAGAGTCACATTATCTTTTTCGATATTCTCAAATTAGTTAGTTAGTTAGTTAGTTAACTTTTTTCTCGATCTGAAAAAAACTCTAATCCGAAAAACGTACGTATTTCAGGTCTTATTTTAGATTGCACTAAAACTCTGAAGATCTGCCCACCTCTACACCAGCAAAAACCAGCATACGTACCGTATCAGGATCTCGGGGGGAGTAGATTTGTCCCCGGTGATTATGCCCAATTGTATCACCCAGTCTGATATACTTGCTGCATCCTTTCTCGAAACTAAGCGCTTAGGTAATCTGCTTCTTTTTTTTTTTTTTGAGGGTAGTTCCAAACCCAAACGTTTGTAGGCAGCTAAGCTGCCGCAGCTTAGCCTCACTACTACACCTGTGCACCGTCTGCCATATCTCGTTAGCGTGTCACAAGGCTCAACGCGAATTTCTGTATACAAGCAAGGTAAACTGGTTAAGTTGTCTGATAAATCATTATACCATGAAGGCTTTATAATATCATACCAGTCTCTTTTCAAGCGCTACATTCTGGCCAGCGTCACCCAGCATACGTTCCGGCATACCGGAGCATCCATCTTTTGGTACTTGCATATCACAACCGGGTGGTTACCCGCTCTTTTTTGCAAAACTGCTGGGTCCTGCTTATTTATAATCATGAACACAGCAGATACCTCTACTCGCGTTCCAAACGCTCCTCCTGACAAGTACAGTATCGAAGAAAAGAGAGAGCTGGAATTCGGTAGACTGACCTCGGACAAGTGGCTCTATGTCTCAAAGCACAACCCGGGGGAGCCGCTTCCTGCCCCTATAATAGATGAGCCTCCCTACTTTATTGTGATTTTCACTTACATCAACTACTTGATTCTCATTATTATTGGGCATATCAGAGACTTCTTGGGAAAGAAGTTCATGCCACAGTATTTCGCTGCTGTGTTGCCCAAAAATGGTTACCCTCCTTGGTATTCTGCCTTTGAGTCCTTTTATCCAAGAAGACTCAAGAAAAGACTCGACGATTGCTTTGCTAGACCCATTCATGGAGTCCCGGGAAGGTTCATACATTGTTTCAACAGATATTCCGACGATTATAACAACACTTTCCACTATGATGGCGGCTCCAAAGCGTACTTGAACCTGTCTTCTTACAATTATCTTGGATTTGCCCAATCGATTGGTTCGTGTACTGACAGCGCAATTGAGGGTGTTCGGAAGTACGGAACCTCTTCATGTGGCCCGAAGAATCAGATCGGTAACTGCGATCTACTCAGAGAAACAGAAAGAGTGTTGGCTGACTTTGCCGGCAAGGATGACGCCATGGTTTTTTCCATGGGATACGGAACAAATGCCAATTTATTCAGCTCGCTTGTGAACTCAAAGTGTCTAGTGATATCTGACTCTTTGAACCACGGCTCTATCAGATTTGGAATCAGACTCTCTGGAGCAGCAGTCAAAGTGTTCCCTCACAACGATATGGACAAGCTGGAGAAAATCTTGAGAGAGTCTATTTCTCAAGGGCAGACTAAAACTCATCGTCCTTGGAAAAAAATACTTATTTGTGTGGAAGGTCTCTATTCAATGGACGGAGACCTTTGCAACTTGCCTCGTCTGATAGATCTGAGAGAAAAGTATAAGTTCTACCTGTTTGTGGATGAGGCGCATTCCATAGGTGCTTTGGGAGAACACGGTAAAGGTGTGTGTGATTATTTTGGAGTGCCAACTTCCAAAATTGATATTTTAATGGGAACCCTAACCAAATCTTTTGGTGCCACCGGTGGATATATTGCTGCAGACAAACATATCATCGATAGACTGAGACTAGACATCTCAACCGAGATACATGGGGAATCTCCAGCTCCTGCTGTACTCAAGCAGATCATAACATCCGTGAGAATTATTAATGGAGAGTTGAACGGTGACGAAGGAAAGAAAAGGCTACAGAGAATCGCCTTCAACTCACGGTATTTGAGATTGGGTCTCAAAAGATTGGGATTCATTGTTTATGGTGCTGACGATTCTCCTGTTATTCCCCTATTATTGTACACTCCTCCCAAAATGCCTGCCTTCAGTCGAATGCTGTATGAAAAGGGGGTAGCTGTTGTTGTCGTTGGATATCCCGCAACAGAACTGATTTCTTCGAGAGTGAGACTATGTGTTTCTGCGGCACTAACGAAAGAAGATATCGATAGCATACTGACCATCTGTGATGAGGTTGGCGATAAACTGTATCTCAAGTTCAGTTCTGGTATTGCCGGTGGGGAAAAGAAGCCGGGCGATTACCGGAAGGGAATCAGTCCAAGATGGTCGATTGAAGAAGTTCTAGCTACCACTCCTGAAGACTCCAAGCACCCCTTATATTGAGGTAGGTTCGGAGTCAAATAGATACTGCAAGTGGTTCACACTGCTAATATTGTCCTAATATGCGTTTTTCTTCGTCTTAATACAATTTATCATATTCTTTCATTCCAGTAGCACACTTACTCGTCGTCACTCTCTGCTATCTCCAGCAGCAACGAAGCGTTTTTCAGTCCCGCCTCATTTACAGTCAATTTCAACTTATCGTAAAGGTTTTCTCTTGACATTGTGAGTGTGAATGGCTTGTCTGCGATTGAGTCTTTGAAAGCAAACTTCACGTACTGGTAGATTTTGAGGACTGGGTCTTGGACTGCGAATTTCTTCACCAAACGACGTCCATCCACTCCAGATCGGATCTGGATTCGAGTCACCTGAGATGGGTCTGTCGATGTGGGATCAGGAATATCTATAGCCTCAATACGAGCGGTTTTTTCGCCGTAGGTGGGCTCCTTCTGTTGTTCTTGCGCTTCATCGGAATCCAAATCCAAAGCAATAGCTTCGTCCTTGGATGTGCCTGCAATGTCGTCGATAATGACGATATCATCATTTTGTTTAGTGACTCCCAAAGAATGTTGCTTGGCCATTTCTATCTGCTGGTCCTCGTTAAGTCTTCCGATGTCAAAAGCAGGCGGGTGCTGAACAATGGGGTTCTTTATGTTCTTTTCCAGGGAAAAGCGGCTCATGAAATCAACTATCTGCTCAATCCATTTGTGCACCTCGGGGTTCCCGCTCCACATCTTCAATCTTTCACCAGTAATAGGATCCAGTATCGCGATATGAGGAAATTCGGTAAAAGGGTACATGTTTGTGTAATACTCCCCATTCGGTGAGTCATGATGATACTGCAGAAACACAAAATTCTCGCGAATGATGTCTTTTATCTGGGGTGACGACCAGAAATCCCTATTCAGACACTGACATCTGAAGTCAGTCATATCCTGTATGTTGATCAGTATCCACTTCTTCTCCTGTCTCGCCCTCACCTTGGCTCCGTCTAAGTCCACCCTGTCTATAACATCCCAGGGGGGCCGGAAAATATTGGCCAGCCGTCTCTGAGTCTGAGATCTGTTGTCTCTTCTTGGTCTTCTTCTCGTCTGAGCCGATTCATCCTCAATGACATTACCGTCGCTGTCAATCATCTGCAACTCGTCCTCGTAGTCATCATCGTCGTCCTCATCCTCGTCGTACTCGTCTCCGTTGCCATTTCCCAGCTGGTTGAAAATGCCCACCTGCGTTCTGCCAAACATAGCATCCGCTGTACTCACTCGTGGGACCATGTATTCCGGTAATAGCTGGTCATGAGTGGGCTGGATGGGTCTGCGAATGTCCTCATCGGGCTGCTGCTGCTGCTGCTGCCCATACATCTCTGTTTGTAGCCGGTCCGCGAGCTGGGCATCCGACTCCAGAAGTCCTCCAGGGCTATCAGCGGCGGAGGTCGACGTCGCTCCAGCGCCAGCAGACACGCCAGGGCCGTGCTCAAAATACAGGCTCACAGCTGTGTCAAGATCCCCCCCACTCATCTCCAGAAAGCTCCTGGCCATCTCAGGGTCATTGGATGAAGTGATGTCCAAAAAGACTGGAATTAGATCCTCCATGTTTTTGAAGGGAATCTGATTAGTCTCAGAAATACTTATTTTGGGGCGATTTTCTTGCGGAGAAAAGGGAGAAATATTTGTACCAACGGTGCGTCCAAAACTCTTCTAGAATTCACTGGCTCTGGATCTCGCAGCACAAACAGCGACGGTGTTTTGTGTTAGCGGAGAATGGGAAAACAAGGGCAACTAATCTCCTAGCTTACCCTGTGCGATTCTTTTTTTTTTTTTTTTTTTTTTGACTAGCAGATAGATCCTCAAAAGGGCAAATATATATAATCACTAAACTAAGCAGCTCCTCAGTATACATACAGATCAGGGAAGAAATATTTATGTGTCTGCTTATGTCAGTGATTATGTAACAAGATAGGCAGTGATCACGTATTCCTATGTCTCCACGCACCGTCCCGTATATCCCGGACGTGAGAATCGATACTACAGCAGTAAACCTTCTACCAGCCTCATCCGATTAGAACTATACACCGCCACGTGCGTCTAGGAGATTGTAGAGGCTGCCACAGCCACGGCAGCAGCAGCTACCTCCTCCTTCTCCTTCTCTCTCTCCTGGAGCAGCTGCTCCTTCAGTTCCTGTTTCTGCTGGTGGAACACCTGCAGAGCTGGAGGCGGGGCAGCTTTCTTTCCCTTGCGAGCCTGTAAACTCTCGATAAGACCTTGGAGTTCGGTCAGATGGTCTGACCACGACTCGAGACTGTCCGAAATCGATTGCCAGTCGTTAGCAGTAACCTCCGTGATCTTCGAGATCTTGTTTAGGTATACGACGTTTTCTGCCTGGCTGATTCTTCCTGAAACGACGCCAGAGCTGAAACTGTTGATCAGAAGCGGTTCGACTTCCTCCACAGGCACAGAGAGACCTTGTGCAATCTCGTCGTAAGAGAGCTGTGTCTTTTGGGATGCAAGTTTTGTGATAGCAAACGTTTTGAGCTTATATGTGAGGCTGTTGATATCAATATCGTACTTCTCGAGATTGTTATTCTGGATCAGCGAGTAGTATGCCGACAGGTCGAGCGTTCTGTAGATGGCAACGAGCTGGAAGAGAACATTGTCTTGCTCGAGGGCGTCCAGGTTTGAAAGAGCCAAATCGACGTGTTTGACAGATGCCAGAACTCTTGTGAAGAACTTTGTGTAGTCCTGTAAAGTGAGGGTGGAAGGTACCGACCGCAGCAGGTGTTCAAACAATCCAAATGACACGTCCTGATCTCCCTCAGCATACAGCTGGTCTGCCAGTTTCAGATACACGTTCCTGACCTCTGCATCCGAAGCCCCCGAGTTAGCCAGCCAAATCCCGGCGCTCTCCGATAACGGGCCTGCGACTCTTTTCAAGTTGTGTTTAGCCACCAGGGTCAGGATAGCATCCAGAACCGTGACTCTGAAGTGTGACTCAGGCGCCACAAAGTTGAATATGTTGGACAGAACCGACAGCACCGATGTCACTCTGATAGAGGTCTTGTCTCTGCTGAGTAGATCCTCGCTGACCGCAGGCGTGTCAAGTAGGGCAACCAATACAGGTTCCAGCTGATCTTCCAGTGAAATATCAAGTTCTGACGTTAGAACGTCTAGCGTGTGCAGGTACAACGAGTAGGTGGATTCGAAAGACTTCTCTGAGAGCTTCTGGAGCTCCGAGGCCGACCCGATAAGCTGTTTCAGCAGCTCCTGCTTGTTATCCGAGGCCACTAGAGCCTCGAACGATCCGCGATGCTGTGTTTTGAGTTCGTGGTCAAGAGAGGCGCCGTATTCGGTCACCGACTCGCTCAAGAACCTGTCGAGCACTACAGTGAAAGCCATGCTGTTGCGGTAGGCGGGGTTGTGCTTCGATGGAGGTTTGCTAACTGTAATGGTGTATACATAGCTAGCGTTCAGAAAGTTTCTCAACCTGTGTTAAGTGCTTCTTTGAAAAATTTTACTTCGCGGACGTTACCCGGCCCTCAGCTTTTTTTGTAGGGGAAGGGAAACGGGGTGGGGAAATGAGTCTACTACACTAAATCTCTACTCAGCTAGAACCTAACAAAGAGCATGTTGGCTCGCCGTTCCTGAGCTGTCCACGCAAGTAATGTCACCCCTCCCGCAGTCCCCCACGCATGACCTTTTCCCCACGGCAGAGTACACTGCCCCCGACTCCAGCCGGTCGTTCTCCGTCGATACAGCTCTCGAACACACCGTCCACGGCCAAACGACCGGTCCGTCAGACCACGTGATCGCGGCAGGAGCCGTAGACAGAGACGGGCCTGCAGACCCGGCAGATAACAGCATGGGAAGATTACGTGGATATCTGACGACTCTCCAGGATCAAGTCAATGTATTCCTCACAGAAAGAATGAGCCATGACAGTCTCAAAAACGCTGAGAGAGAGCTTGAAAGACGGGTATTGGACGACGGTGTTGATGAGGAGGACTAGCATGGTGCTAGGTGGGAGACGGTTATTGGGCTGATCACCCAGATCGAATAACCTATGGAATCTAATCACTCTCGTTGTAGTGATCCTGATTCCTGAAAAAAAAAAACCTAAAACGAAAACAAAAAAATTCTTGTTGTACATACTAAGTTGGTGTAACTGAAGTACACCATTATTACTAATGAATACGGTTTCGTTTTAGCAGCCCTGCCCACCAATCATGTTGCGTCTGCGGTTTTCCCGACTGTACAGCAGCGTCCCGCTCGCAGGGGTTACCCGACTCGACGGCCGCAAGGTCATATCCGTCACCGGCTCTGATGCGGCAAGGTTTCTCAACGGCCTCCTCACCACCAAACTTGTTCCTGCAGTGGAGAAAAAGAGCCAAACAACCATCTCCGACAAAGACCTGCAAGACCAGGAGAACATCAGGAGTCTGGGACTCTCAGAGAAGCAGCTCGAAGCATCCAACTGGGGAGTTCTGCACGAGGAAGAAATGTACGAGGATTCTTCCCCACAAAGAGTCGGAATCCGTAGAGACGGAATCTACTCAATGCTGCTCAATTCCAAAGGCCGCGTGATATCGGACACCTTTGTGTATCCAAGTCCGTTTTTGCCTGCATCCGGCAGTACTGTGCCGTCGTATTTGGTGGAGTTGTCTGCTCGGCAATACAGCCAGGTTCTGATGATGCTCAAATTCCACAAACTCAAATCAAAAATCAGTATACGCGTTGCAAATTATGAGAGCTGGTACTACTTCAACCGTTCTGAACAGTTTAGCCAGTATCTTGACCACATCGGGGACCGCTACTTCAACAACGAGCAATCTAAGTCAGTCCAGCAGTCCCAAGCTCTAGCTCAGCAGTTCGTAGAGCAACAGCCTATTTTCGACTCTACCTTTGGCTCACAAATCGTCGGGTTCGCTGTGGACAATAGGGCTCCTAATTTGGGCATCAGATTCCTAGCCCCCCCAGCATCGGACGAGTCTTCCATGTTCTCATCCCAGTTCACAGAACAGTTTGGAGCCCCACAGAAACTCGATAGCTCTGTGTATGACGTTGTGCGAATCTGCAACGGAGTATCAGAGGCCGCCGACTTCAGCGGCGATTCTCTTCCTTTCGAGCATAATATTGACTACACGAACGGAATCAACTATAATAAGGGCTGCTATGTTGGTCAGGAACTTACGATCCGCACATTTTACTCTGGCGTGGTGAGAAAACGTGTCATGCCCGTCCAGTTCTATAGGGAACAACAGGACGCAGCAACGGAGCTCACAGATGCCTACAATCCTTCCAGTCCGGTAGCGCAAGCGGTTTCTGGAGTGTCTGACATCGAGCTCGTGGCCAAAGAGCCATCTGGAGCGGCTGCAGCAACAGCTCCAAGCCCATTCCAGTCCTCAGCAGGCGTCCGTGAAAGACGCCCGAAAAGACGTACGAAAAGAGCGGGAAGCGTCGTCCGGGTCGAGGGAAACATGGGGCTTGCAGTAGTGTACACGGACGCTATGTCGGGGGCTGAAACCAACGACTTCTCTGTCACCTCTGCTTCGCACCCAGACCTGGACATAAAATGCCGCGTGTTCACGCCCGACTGGTGGCCAGAGCCGCAGCAGGATGATCACCAGCACCGCTAAAGCGTCAGATCCTCTGGGATCTCGATTCCCCGCTGCTTGGCAAGCTCTAGAAGCTGGGCGTTTCTGGTTTTCAGTTCCTGGATGTACTTAGCCGTCTTGGTTAAGATAGCGAGCTCCGACCGACTTTCCGACTCGTCCAGGTCAGGAACCACCTCTACCAGACTATCAAAGGTGGATCTTATCTGCTCTCTGCGCTTGTTTTCTGACTGAATATGATGCAGTTTCTTCTGCTCTTCTGACAGCTGTTTGGCGTTTGGGGCCCTTTTGGGCTTAGGGCTTTCTGAGGAGCTCATGTTTGCTGTCGAAAAATGCTCAGGAGGGGGTATTCCAGCGTACTCAGGCGTACTTCAGCCTGTGAAAGCCCCATCTACCCGCCAAAGGCTGCTGTACAAGAAAAAGAATGTGGTTTCAAAACAAGATACTTTTTTCTCGCGGGGAAGCACTGATATTTATACTGGAGAATAGGGAACAGCGATGTATGTAAATGTCAAGAAAAATCAAACTAATAGATGAAATAATAAATAAGAAAAAACAAAAAACAAAAAAAACATCACTCTCTTTAGATACAGGGAAAAAGACAGCTAACCAGACAAAGTGCTCGCTCGGCTCTTTTTTCCCTCTTTGCGTACTGTTTCTGACGCCCCTCTCCCCCCCACGCAATGCCTGCCATAATATTCAAAACGGTTCCTGTAACCCCACTGACTGCATTCTACGTGGGGTTGACAATCGTTTTGACCGTCACAACTTGGATACTGAGATTATCAAAATACAATAATGCCCTTAAAGAGGGTCAACAAGACGTCCAGTTTGCTCAGGTGACCGTGCCGTATCTCCAATTGGTTCCTCAGCAGTTCGTATTCACTACCTGGACCTCTCTTTCGGAGCCCTTTGTTCAGACTTCTCTCCCGGAGACAATCCTGGCTATTCTAGTACTCTACTATGGAGTCAACTACTTGGAAAGACATTGGAACGCCAATGGTGAGAAGCGGGTCAGCGAAACTGCCCAGTTTATCACACTAACGGCCTGCGCAACCAATTTCTCCTCTGTGGTGGCTTATCTCGCGGTTTACATTCTGTTTGGGAATTCAGTTCGACTTGAAGGGCCTCTTAAACATGGAATCATATCAATTGTCATGAGTTTTGTTGTCGTGCTCAAACAGCTTGCTCCGGAACACAACCTTCGCGTCTTCAGGCTGATCTCTATTCGTTTTCGGCAGCTACCGTTTGTCCTTGCGTGTGCCGCAGTCGTCTGGTCCCTTCTGACACGCTCTTTAATGCCAGCTATTCCTGTCCTCAATAACTTCTACCTCACGTGGGTGTACCTGCGTTACTTCCAAAACAACAGTGCTACCGACATCCTCCCATCTCCCAACACTGACCACGCTACGGTCCGGGGAGACGCCTCAGACACGTTTGCCTTCATTCAGTTCTTCCCCGACCGGTTCCACCGTTTCCTCAAGCCTGTCTGCCGTTTGGTGTACCACACATCGGTTTATCTGAAAATCATAAGGCCATTCAACGACGATGATATCGAGTCGAGCAACCTCCGATCCATCAAGAGACTCAACACACGGACCAGCGTCGCGGCAGGTGAAAACGCTGATAGAAGACGCCAGGTGGCTCTCAAGGTGTTGGGTGAGCGCGTTGCCAGTACCGCCAGTAACACAACAAACACCCTCGTGCCAGTCACAGACCCGGCATCAGACCCAGCATCGTCAACTGAAGGCCCGGCAGCTTGAACTGGCAGGATGCAGTGATGAGATATAGACCTTTACGCTGCCTCTGGTTGGTGGAGCTTTTTCCAGTACGGATCAAGTGCCATCTCACAGGTATGATGTGACTCACATCCTTTGAAATTCACAACAAAATCTCCTTCCTGATAGAATATGCTGTCGTCGTTCAAGGAATCCAAATTGGAATTATGCAAAGAGCAGATGGTTCTTGCAGGGACTATCGTGGTCTTGCTTAACAGCACAGGATGCCACTGGAGGATATGGGCAAGAGCTGATCTCTCATCCTTGCTGAACGAGGTGTACCTTCTGAGAAGCGGGTCCAGCCAGAACTCCAGAAATGCACGGCCATATATGTCATTGGTTATAATAATTGAGTCTGTACTGAGTCCATCATTGTCCTGGGTCAGAACGAGACTCACGTCCTCTGCTTTGGTGTTTCTGTATGTGTGAATGGCTCCGTCAGGCAGCACGATTGGCTGGTCTCTTAGCATAATTGGCTCGAGAGACTCTGGCTTGAGTATGTACGACATCAGCTCGATATCCTCCCGCATGATGAACGAGTTCTGGTCCAGGTACCAAAAGTATTTCGCATCGGGAAAGGCATGCATGGCTGCCCTCAACGCAAAAAGCTTGGTCCATCTCGGATGGTTGTTGTACTCCTGTATGGAAGGAGCAAACTCCTGAATCCACCTCACATAGACACCGTATCTATTAGCATGCGCATAGTCCACTCTATTTTGGGTAATTTTAGTCAGATGAGATAGCTCGAATATATCGAAATCAATCACTGTAACAATGACAATCTCTGGAGACTTGGATCCACTGGCAGGTCTGAACACCTTGTGTCCATGTTTTTTGAACTCAAATAGTGCCTGATCGAGAGGGTCTTCACGACTGGACTTGTCTTTAATCTCATTAGCCTCATTGGCGTCCTCGTTTTCGTCATAGATGTGTTGTCTTTGATGAGCGTCGACGGGGTTCACTTTATACTTGAACAGTTTGTTGAGAGTGAGCTCTCTCAATAAAGGAGCATGTTCTATAGGAGGGTAGATGTAGTTTGAGGAGACAGGTATCTCGTTTTTGTAGATCCCGCGATTGTTCTGCAGGACCTGCAGAGCCTCCTTATTGGTGAGATGACTAAAACTGTGAGGTCTTGAAGGAGAAGCGAAAACAAACCTCCAACTTTGAACAAGGAACAGAACAAACAGCACAAAGTATATGATCCATTTCGTGTTTTTGTAGGCTCTGAAAGTTCGCTGGAAAGACACAGGAACCGGCAAAAGCGACCTGCTTTTGCCCTTAGGCTTGAGATCCGATCTTCTAGGGATTCCCAGGTGCATTGTTGGACTCTTTGCAGGAGAGTGACCCGTGCATCCGAACAGAGAGTGAGTTTGATTTAGGGGCTACTCTGAAATTGTTATTACCAGTAGCAGATTTGACTATTCCCATGTTAAGGGCAGGCACCGGTGCTCGTAACCATCTTATTATTATTATTATTATTATTATTATACTATATATCGAAGAGCCAGTAGTACTTACTTACATGGGGGTGTATATATATATATATATGTGCTGTAGTGGGAAGAGATTGCTGGGTTTATCCTTCACTGCTTATCATGTCGATGTCTCAGGAATCGCTGCAGAAGGTAAGTGATGCGACTGTTTCTTTAGCAGTGCCGGTATAGCCCCTCAGAAGAGACACTAACAACTTCTCTCTCGTCAGCTTCTCTTTGAGATGCAAGCTCAACTGGCCAAAAACAAACAGGAACTGGATATTACAGACGCTAGTCTGGGGCGTTTGGAACAGCAGAACAAGGTGTTGGATTTGCAGAAGAGAGAGACGTTGAACTCGAATGTGGAAACTGTCTGGGAAAGCTGCGGAAAGGCCTTTGTGAAGGCCTCCGTCAAGAGCTACAAAGACAAGCTGACAAATGAGGCCTCGCAGAACGAGGAGCTGATCAAGAGTCTTTCCAAGAAGAAAGAATATTTAGAGAGCTCCATTGACAAAACGCTGGAGCACATGAACAGGTATATCAGACCTCCTGGCCCTCAGAGTTGATACCACTTTGAGCTTCTGATTAACGTATATAAAAGCTATGATTACATACATAGGATTCGGCTACACTGCACTGTAACCACCACGGCTGCCTGCTCCCGTGATCTTGCTGGCGATCTCTTTGACAAACTCCGGTAACTTGGTCAGGGTGTCAACCATTGCGTCCACTAGCTCGTTGAAAAACTCGTGAGAGCCTCCGATCCGGCTAGAGTTGATCCAAGCCTGTGCAATGATGTACGCTGCCAGAATCAGTACCAGCAGAATAAAGAGCCACGTGAAAAAGCCCCATCCCTTCGTGTCATCTGTCGGGTCCGGCGACCCATGCTTTCCGCTTCCAGGATCGGCTCCGGTGTCAGACTTGCAAGCGAACTTTGAGGCCCAGCTCAGCTTCAAGGAGCTGTAGTCGAACGAGTCCACTGCAAGACCGTCCAGGTTGTCCTGGTCGGAGCATGAAAAGACGATTTCTGAGTCCAGCGAATACGATCCCCAGTTGGCTCCTGCCAGCTTAACAGTGATGGAGTTGTTGGCTTGCTCGAACTGCGGGTTGAGCTTTGTGGAGAACGCAAACACCTCGCTGATCAGAGGGTCCTTGGACGGAAGCTTGATCTCGGTCAGCCCACAGATCTGGGAGTCCTTTGGACAATTTTCGACGTCTATTTCGTTCTTTGAGCTCTTTGAAGAAGGGTCGAATATATTGATGTACCACTTCTGCACTTTCACAGAGGGAGGCGTGTCCTGTGTGCGCTCTACAAGGTGCAATCCTGCAAGCTTGTGAAGGTCGGGGAAATCCTGAAGAGCCGGGTCCGATAGATCAATGGCACGGCAGCCGGCTGCCAGCAGCAGCAGGGGTGTGAGCAGTTTCATCGGGGAGGACGGGAGACG